>JAHWLE010001037.1:0-14806 GCA_024679135.1 Phytophthora foliorum
GGCGCCGCCTGCGCTGGAGATGGACGCCTGGTCCAGCGCCTTACCCAGCGCCGTCAGCTTGGCGGAGCTCACGGGCGAGTCTTGTACCGTCGCCATCTCTTGCGGCTCTTCACGCGCGTCTGCAGGCCGTCGTCGCGCCCGCAGCTCGGCTCTGAGCGGAGAAGGAGTCGCGCTAGAAGGGGGTTATGGTGCTGGGGATCCCGGATCGCTCTGCCGTCGCTCCCCCAGGGTAATCGCCACCGGCTCCTGCTGGTGCTTGAGCTTTTTCTCCCGCTTTGCTCTTGGGGGCTTCTTGTTGAAAGACGCACGATCGAGCGAAAGGACGAAAAATGGGTACATTGTGTAACCACACACTATGGTGCGGCTCACCGTACGCCTTCGACTAAGTACGAGGTCTGACATTGACAAGCGAAGATTATTCTTCGGCGCCTCTTTAATCGCGAAGCTCTCAGTTGGTCACAAAACTATGGACGTCAAGCAGTTGCCGCCCTGGAGATTTAGTATGCGACCAACAGGATGGAAAGGGACGGGGAGACGATCTGTTGACAAGCTTTCGGATTGCAGATTCTGAAGACGGCGCAGGGAAAGCTCTTCCCATTTGAGATCATCGATGCAAAAAAACACTAAGGAGTTAAATGCGTACTACGCGGCCGCGCAGATTTGTGCGGAGTTTAATGGACTACGGAAAAGGCACTCACTGATCATATTTGGGGTACTACCGGAAGGGAACTACACTGCAACGGCGTACATCACTCATGAGGAAGGACCAACTCGCTATCATGAGACTAGAGAAGTGACGTTCAGAATTTGGAGTTACAGGGACTGCAAGAGATATTGGCGAAGAAGAGTCGAGAAGAGCAGCAGTTCCCGGAAGACATTGGCCTTTTACGCTGGGCAGAGCAAGTGGACGTCGATCCGAGCGCAGACGACAATGTGGTGTTATCGCGTGCGCACGTGTCGGCTGCTATGATTGGCGTCAAAACTGAGGTTGTGAGATGATTCCCTCATCCCTGAGTCCTAGGCTAACTTCGTCGTACCGTAAAATGTCTGTTCCTGGGTGGTGAGCCCAATATGACAGTTTATGACCACGATCGGAAACTGGTGCTGCGTGCACTGGCCAAGGAGAGAGCAGCATGCTAACGGAAGAACTGGAGTGTATATCTAAAGGTTGGCCAGCTTGCCGAACATCTACGCCGTGCTGACCGCCCTCAGTTGTACTTTGGCAAAGTTTCGGTCGTAAGATTCGCCAACAGACAAGATCCGATTCGTAACCCAGGAAGCCCATATCATCTTCTACACAACCAGTATCCCATGCGTGGACTCCTGTCGTACGTGTCCGGGCCGCTTGATGTCGTGAGCTCGGGGCTCAGGCTGAATAGTATTCTACCGACTTTTCCAGCGTCTGCGCCGTGATGGCAAAGACAATCTTGTTTCGTTCGCGGACCTGGTATCCCACGAATCTCGTGAACAACCGGAGCTTCTGTACGGGTTCGATTCCGTCGCGTGGCATGCCACATGAGCACACTCCTACGCTTGGAAGAAATACTGCAGCAACCAAGTAAATAGCCTATTCACCCATCTCAACTGCTGCTCGACGATTCTGATCCCGAGCAAGTGACCGTGATCGTCTCCACGCGCTCCAACGCCGGACTGAAGTTTCAATTCATTCCACCAGTGGACTCCGTAAACCCCTCTGTAAGCGAGTACAACAGCATTTCCCAAGCGCTCCCCCATCAACATTCACCTGCCAACAGACCTGCAAACGCTTGCACCTCGCACGAGATGTCTCAATCTGCTTCAACAATACTACATGTACTTCGAAGTACATACTCTGACAACTTTTATCTCGAGACACTGTCGTCGGCGCCGCGTTGCAGGAACCGGTCTGCAAATGTACGCCTCTTATTGAAGCGAAGTTAGCAGATGATCCGAGTTGCCGACCAGAACGCAGGTAGTAATCAACTCGGGGAAGGCGATCAAAGTCGAGCTTCTAATGGAGACGATGAAGCACTTAATCCACACCGCGGACTTCCTCGTATGTCATGCGGTGGAAGCTACTTCTGGAGAGTGCCGTGTAAACGGTCAAAGGCAGAACGAGATTGATCCGTAGCGGTAAAGTAGCAAGCAAAAGTGCGAAAGTCGGGAAATCGGGCACTCGAACCTCGACGATTGCAAAGAGATCGAGGTCAAGGAGAAAAAAAAAAATGTCTGCGCACACAAGCAATAGCTTTTCAACTACTCGGCCATTATTGCATATCTTGTCGTGTGCAGCTAAGTAAACCAAACTACACTAACGAGAGCGACGGCACGGATGCGAACGAGCTCAGCAGCCCCGCTGCTTCGCGACACCCAGCGTCGGGGTCGTGGCTCTGCACCTGACGCAGCCACGGTGCGACCTCCGCAAGGGCCTCACCCACCTCTTGCCACAGCAGACCCGGAGGCACTACCAGCAACACTCGACTCAGACTAAACAGCACCTGGCGGCGTACCTCCGCGTTGGTGTTGAAGCGCTCGTTCCAAGCAAACTCCAGCAAGCACTTGGCCATCGCCGTCGTCTGCGGAGAATGGCCCGCACACTCCACAAAGCATGCTAGCGTGTGCAGCAAGTGCGTCAGGAACGTCTGCTCAACTTCGCTGCGCGACTTCCCATTTGTGCTCGAACCAGCCGAATTCTTCCGCACGTACTCGACATATCCAAACAGCACTGGTGAGAAGAACTCCAGCGCGTAGGGCGCAAAAGCGTTTCTCTTTGGCGCAGCCAATGGGTCACGTCGGTACCCCCAGCGACGTGTTTTCAGACTTTGCATCGTGCGCGTCGCCAAGTCGTTTGGAGTGATGTCAACTTGCTCCTGAAGTAGCGTTTGGGGTGCTTGCGGACGCTGGTATCCGTTGCCTCTCTCGGATAGTTCCTGGGCGGCCGAGGTCATCGCCTGCAGCGCGTCAATACGGGACTGTAACAACTGTTCGCGTTCCAACGCCTGACTGCACAAATATGGCAGGGTTTGAGTCGGTGCTAAAGTACATGTGGTCGCAAGAGCTTGTAAACGCAGCTTGGCAAACTGCGGTGTGCTGTACTTGTCTTCGACCCGCAACAATGCCCTAGCAACTTCGTGTGCTTTGTCGTTCAAATCCCGTGGCCGACGCCGCAGCAAAGTTTCGGCCTCATTTAGCGCAGCCTCCGTTTTTTCACGGTCATCGTCCGACAAAAGACCTGCAACTAGGTCCTTCAGATACAAGGGTCGCCTGGCTGTCAAGTCTTCCTCGTCATCCTGTAAATCGTACGCTTCCAAGCTCATATCGGAGTCGGAATCGGCGTCGTCAAAACTGGATTCGGACTCGACAGCATCATCTGAGTAATGTTCATCTACTTCGTCATCGTCGTCGCTAAGCACCAATTCGTCTGGATCAAGTGTGAACGGCTTGGGCGAACGCTTTTTCGCACGCTTTCGTCGACCTCGATTTTCCATCCCGGGCACAACCTGGATTTCGTTATCTTTTGCAAGGCTTGAGTCTAGATCCAGGTTGACAATGCCTTCCTCGAGCTCTTCTAGCAACACAGGGCATCCGTATATCACCAAGGGATCTTCACCTTCAAGTCCAAAGTCTAGTGGCTTTTCGGATGCAATTATGTGCGACAGACTCTCGCCAACACGCATGCCTAGAGCCCGTACACGCCCCAATGAATGGCTCATGTGGTCTTGGACTCCCTTGCACAGCTTCGTGATCCAGTCGTTCTGCGAGAATGTTGTCTCACTCTTGTCCTTCGCAAGCTTTTGCAGACTGTACCGGAGGAAGAAGCAAACAGAGGCGTTCACAGTGTACTCTGTGTTGACTGCGAAGTCGCTTTGGCTCCATCGCTCGAGCACCACGTCAAATACAGATGCTAGAGGGGACTGGGAAGGATCGCTGCCACCTTCTACCAGAACGTCGATAAGCACACGCCAGAAGAAAAGGTCGTCCATGGGCTTTCGAAGCAGCAGTTTATGCGCGACAACATACTGGAAGTGCTTGTTAGCGCACAGCGCAGTAGGAACTTGAGCGAGCAGTCTGTACTTTGGGAGGCACAACGCTTGCTTAGCGCTGAGAGGGCCGGGGATCTTTTCGCCCGCAATCTGGAGCAGGATCTGTTCTTGGCACGATTCCGGAAGACTCAGGAACAGCGCGTTGTTCACTTTTGTGGTGGAAACGGTGTCGATAGAGTGCATCCAGCTCTGGATGAACGCTTGAGCTTGCCCGATACGGATCAGCTTGTGGGCGAACATCCGGAAGGTGCGCAATTGACTTGCAGTGATCTCCAGCCGAAAGAGGCCGCGAAATATGCCATCGCAAAGCATCGGGAAGTACCATCGCGGGCGAAATATTGCAGGAGCATCGCGCTGTCGGCGGTTATAGATCAGGTCTGCAAGGGTGGAGGGTTAATGAACGGTCCATGGCGTACCACATCACAGCCAGTGCTCCGATGCTGAAGCGTACCTGGTAATGACGATAGTTGTGAAACGAGCACTTGCAGTCCGATCACACTCTGCCCGCTCGCTGGTTGCTACAACATATCAACCCCATTAGCACGCGGTACCAAGTCGATCGTAGCGAGTATCCTGCACACCTGTTCTTGCATCAACATTTCTACCACGATGTCCTCCACGCCACCATCGGTAACAGCTTTCTCCAGTAGCCGAATGCACTGCGTGATGGAAGCCTCTGCGTCCTCTTGTGCCGTCTTGTCCGTCGCATCTGCCCTCGTCTTGGTGGCAGAAAGAGTTGCTGTCAATGCAGCAACAGCTCGGCTCGGTGGCACGACTTGACGGTCGAAGAAGACGTCGAATGCCTGCTCTCGGTCGAGCTCAGCGAAGCAGATCTCGATGTGGACAGCCACGAAGCCCAGCACGAAAGCCGTGACATCTCGGTAGAAAAGCTCCAGATATAATGGCTGGCATGGCACGAGCACAGATCAGTCGGCGGCACAGCGAGCACTTTGGTGTGGCATGGCTACCTTCCACGGCGACGGAAAGCGCTCGGGGCAGTGCAACGGCGCGGCCAGCTCGCGCAGCTCGGCCACTGCGACCTGCACGTCGTATCTCTTTTCAGCGGCCTCGACGGCGCGTTTCCTGGCGTCGATGAACGCGCGCAGGCGCGGCAGCTCGGTTCGCATTATAGAATTGCTGGGAATAGTATTTACGTAGTAGTACAAATAACACTATTAGTATTTGCCCATTTTACTGAGCCGGTGATGATGTATTATGACTTTCCGATATTTTGTATGTTATTTTTTCTATCCGTGCCGGACATATTTCGGGTCACGGGTCTCACATACAAAATCAAGACAATAAGGATGAGAGGGCGCATTTGCGCGAGCTATCACTTCTTAAATAATAACCCTGCTACGATATGAATGGCTCTAATGAAAAGGCGCGAAATCCAGCTTTCAAACAAGATTTTGCTCGCCCCCTCACGATCACTAGGGCGCGCACAATGAGCCAACAAAAATCGGGGAAGCCAAAAAAGGGGGGGGGGGGCAAGGAAGAAGCCTCGCTCGAGACTTGGGTCGCAGCGGTGGTAGCGGTCAGCGCCGGAATGGCGTTGAAGGTGGCAGCGGAAACCTATCACGTTTCGTGGGAGCTTCTCCGGCTGCGGGTTAAAGGGATCATGCCACTCGATGCAAAGTCTGGACCTAAACTTGTGTATCTCTCAGACGGTGGCTCCAGAGGTGTCGAAGAGATTATACGCTATCGAGCGCTTCACGGCATGTGAGTCGGGTTTGAAGAACTGCGCTGCATGTTGACGCCCTGAACGTTGTCAAGCTCCTGTCACGGCATACGGTAGCGTCTAAACAACAAAAGATAAAAAGAGGTATGTATGTTGATAAGAGATATGTGGAAGGAGATTTGCTCGCCTACGGCATGTTTGTCGCCGCCGAGGAAGCTAAAGCCAAAGCAAAGGCGCGAGAGGAGCAGGCAAAAGCGGACCGAGCAGCGGCGAGACAAAGGATCAAAGAGTCTCGAGAAAGAGAAAAAGAAAAACGGTCACTGGAAAAACAGGCACGAGCGGCGGTGAATGTTGCACGAGTTCAAGAGCAAACCCTGCTACAAGCGATGAAGGAGGCAGCAAAAGCAGAGCAAAAGGCCGCGCAAGTGAAGGAGAAGGCGATTTGAATAGCAATCGCCCGTGGATGAAGCGTAGCATCAAGCTGTGCGTCGGGGAGAACTCCCCGGTGGACGAGATCTGCATGTCAGCATGGGTCAAAAATTAGTATATTACGGTACTCCATAGTTAAAGCATGCGACCCGACTCGTGTCTTTCCCAGTATCGCCTGCATAAAATAAACAAGATAATTGAGATGCTGCCCGAAATATGTCCGGCACGGATACTAGGCCATTTTTATGATTCTGACTTCTACTATTAATAAGTTTTATTGTCGAGTTTTATACAGTTTAGCATGCCGTTTGCCGAAGCTTGGGTCGGCATTCTGACTTTTGACATGATAAACGTAACCCGTGGTTGTTTTCGGCCAATACCATTGTAGTAAGGAAGACGAACACCAGAGTTCGTTGTGAGAACCGCAACGGGACTTGCTGTGAGGAGCTTACCGACGATCTTGGAATAAAGACCTCCTCACAGCTCAACACTTTACGCGTATTAAGCTATAGAACCAACAGCCACCTACAAAGCTGTGTAGTCACGTATGGCCTATCCACACAGCTGAGCAGAACACCGGCTTACACTCCCACTTGGTCCATTCTCACGAGCGTCCTCGTAGCACGCGACCACCAAAACCCAAGAGGATATGGCTTCAACTTCAGTAAGTCGTCGGGGGATATTTATCAAACCCCGTGACGATAGCACAAACAACTTTCAAACCCCGTGACAAGTTGTGTGATTGGATGAATTGTTACCTTCGTTTCGCTTAATCAGGTCGTGAGTCTCAGCGATGCTGAGTCGGCGTATCCGACTGGGTCAGTCAGCAAGAAACAGCGCAGTCGGCAGGCAGGAGGCGAGGCAGGCAGACGGCACGGTGGCAGGCAGGAGTAGCTGGTGCCAGGCCAATGGACGACACCGGCGTTTCTGCGTGACGATGTATGCTCCACATGCTAACGGTTCCCTCACTAGTTGTCACAAACAATTGCTTTTGGTGTGCATGCAGTGCCTGGGTAGGAAGTGTGGTGAAGTGGGGATCGCCGCCATCCGTGCGGTTTTAGGACACGCTGCTCCTGTCGCTCGGCTAGTTCTCGTAGGTACCCACGTCCGTGCCTGCGTGCAACGTTTTCTACACGGAGGACTTGATCGCACACAGTCTCGACGAAAATGGTTGTGAACGAGATCGACAAGTACATCCCTGCGGACAATAGCGACGAGTGCGGCGTTGTGGTTAAGAGCGGTATGTGTCTTAACTCGTTCAAATTGCTAAGTGAACAAATGTATTAATGAATTATTCTTCGATGCTGTTGTCGGAGTACACGCTACGCTCACTGAGCTCTGTAAAGGGGCACTTGCCAATTACGTAGACGCCGGCCTTCACGTCGCTGCTTGCTCCAGGTTCGCTGTTTGCATTCGTCTTTTTAGGACAAGTAGTAGCGTTGCGTCCGTTCGCTTTGCCACATATACTGCACTGATGCCCTCGTCTTCCTTTCTTCGTCGTACCCACGATCGATTGATTCATCTCGTCCATGGTATCATCGCCCTCGCTGATGCTGTTAGTATCGGGCAGGCTGGCTACATCGGACTTTGGGGCGTTCGTCTTGCGTGACTTTCGTGCACTCTCTCCTCTACTAGGGATACGTTTCTGGACCATCGACTTGTCTTGTGATTTACGCTTGCCTCCACCGATCTGTTTGTACAGTTGCGGTGGCCGCACAGTGGCCGATGGTATTATTTCATGAAGAAGAGGCAACTGAATCATAGTTGCTTCGAATGCTTCGCTGTAAGTTTGAACCTTATAGCAATCGTGAAATTGCGAGAGCACACTCGTTTTTGAGCGGTTCATCATCACTTTTTAGAGTCGCCAACAGATTACGGCATGGAACCTTTAACTGCTCATGCTTGCTACAACGCTCGCATGTAAGCGTTGACAGATCGACTGCTTGCGTTCTCTGTATTGTAGAATCAGAGTAGCCACCATCAACTGAATTTTCGCGATTCTCGTCGTAAACATAAAATTTATTGCTAGACGTGTCGAATGCAGTTTTGACTGTACGGCTACCAGTTCTTTTTTCATCTCGCTGACATATATCTGTTTGGCTTTTGGAGTGACGTTGCACTGGTGACCTATCCACAGTTTTGCTGATTCACTTTTGTGAAAAGCAAATTCCGACGCAGCTGAACAAAACAATACCGTGGCCATTAGCACCTCATGTCCACGTACGCCACTCCATAATAGTCCATTGTTATTGCCCTCCACTGCACTTGTTGTACGAACACCATGCAACGGAACGGAAGCTTCATAAGGCTCGACGAACACTCTGAAGCACGTGCTTCACATTTAGGATAATGTGGTACGTGCAGAACTTAAGTTAATGCGGATACCTAATGATCCGATATGCACCTGAGCCCCACGCTGTTTTCCACAGACAATTCTGCCAAGTAGCAACACAGTTTGCAAAAAACAACTGAAACACTCATTTGTTTCGGAAGGAACAAATGCCACAGCAAAGGGGACGACTTTTCCATCCCCATCCAATCCAATCATCGTCAAACTGATACCGTTGTAGTTTTCATTTTCATATGTGTCCCATCCGTTTGCAGGACAGGAGCCATCATCGTCTGTCGCTCCACGTTGGTCCAATTGAAAGAAACAACCTGAAAAATCGACCGTTGTCATCGACCTGACAACACACTCGAGATCCAGGATTCTGCAATTGAAAAGCTTTCAAACTACCGACCAGCAATCTGTAGTCATCAAGAGTTTTGCTCTGCGTCAGATGAAACTTTATAGCCCTGTCCAAGTTTGCCTTTCGACCATCCATGCTTAATTTCTCGAGGTTTTTCAAGAGATTTGGCAATGCGTGCAAACGCAGAACTGTGACCATCAACGAACGCACTCTGAAAACCTTTAATTTCTAGCAACAGTTGTGCGGATGGCTTTGCCGTTGACATGCACAATTCACTGTGGTTTAAACTGATGCGGCTCACGTATCAAGCCTTAGGAGAGAAGTAACTGTACTTCGACTTCCGGCTGTTCTTTGCCTTAGATTCGCGCTTTTCGGTGATCCACACACGCCACGAGCATTCTGTTTCTGGTGAATGACATCCCCACTACACCAAGTTGCCACTTGAATAGGTTTGAATGACAGACGTCTGGTTGTTAAATGCATACTCCTTCAGAAATTGCTTGCACACCCTAGGATCAGTGAATACGTCACCAAGATCAGTTGTAAGTCGGCCATGGCGGGATGCAAGATCAAGCGGCATCAGTCCAGGAGCACCACAATCGCCGTCGTTCTCTCGAGCTCCACCGTTTGGATACAAAGATAAAACGAACGTCAGCAAAACTAAGCAAGTGAATACCATCTATATTTACATGATCATAATCACAATTCTACTCGTACCTCCCATATATAAACTTGTCCACCAGCGTCAGGATTGGGTGCGATCAAGTCCTCCGTGTAGAAAAACGTTGCACGCAGGCACGGACGTGGGTACCTACGAGAACTAGCCGAGCGACAGGAGCAGCGTGTCCTAAAACCGCACGGATGGCGGCGATCCCCACTTCACCACACTTCCTACCCAGGCACTGCATGCACACCAAAAGCAATTGTTTGTGACAACTAGTGAGGGAACCGTTAGCATGTGGAGCATACATCGTCACGCAGAAACGCCGGTGTCGTCCATTGGCCTGGCACCAGCTACTCCTGCCTGCCACCGCGCCGTCTGCCTGCCTCGCCTCCTGCCTGCCGACTGCGCTGTTTCTTGCTGACTGACCCAGTCGGATACGCCGACTCAGCATCGCTGAGACTCACAATAGAAAATAATGGTGATCACAATCATGTTTGGTCACGTCGTATGAACCCTGATAGGTCACGTGACCAAAGTCGCTTGGTCATGTGCAACAATAGCTAGCGAAGTAAAGCGAACAAATTGTAATGTATTTAATGTAGGTAAATGGACTAGTTGTAGATTTATGCGGTAGTTCGTCGCCGTAAAATACACTGTCGACCCAGTGTTTCAATCGGCTAGACTTTGTCAGTCTTACCTTCCTCTTCGTAATCGAACGAAGTGTCGTACAACATGTCAAGCTCGTCGCCGGACAACTGGGGGTCTGAATCATCACAACCACTGTCATTTTGAGCAATGATACAATCATCGTTATCTGAGTCCTCGATGCCATCAATGTTCGGCAAGACAGCAGCCCTCGGAAAACGCAAATTGGATCGGACGGGGGTGTTTGCATCACCTGAAATGATACTTCTACGAAGTATAACGTATTCGCGCGCAATTTCCTCTATAACACGCACAAATCGCTTGAGTATTGGATGAGGTTTCATTCTGGCGTTTAATTCGCGGTGAAATCTTTCAAGTAGGTTGTTTGTTTTGTTTACGATCTGCCTCCGCATCCCGTAGATATTCCACAAGTCTGGCGGATATGTCTCCAGCCAAGTTTTCGAAAAGTATAGCCAGACCTTCTTCCACTTGATACGAGAGTATGGCAACCTCTTGGCATCCAAGCGTGACTTGATTTTATCCTTAATCACGCAATACCTTGCACAGCTATCTTCACAGGATCGATTACTGTGAGCATATCTAAGACCCCAAACGCCATTGGAACGCCAACTTCCTCGTCTGCCAGTCTATATTCTTTCACCTTCCGTCTACACGCCTGCTTGAAGTGGAACAAGCACCCAATGGGGCGTGTAGACGGGAAGTTCCCCTGAATAGCGGAAATGAGCGCCGCCTCGAAATCACACACCACATCCATAGGGTTCGGCTGCCTACCCAACGCGAATTCAATAAACTTGAACATTTTCGTGTATAAATCTTCTGATTTGTTTGTAGCCAACGTAAAAAAAGATTGGGACAAACAAATTTGTCAGTGGATCGTGCATCATGAGTGTGACAAACTGACTGAAGCATTTGGGTGAACAGCGAAAGGTGCCATCGACAAACAAATGAACGCTGTCATACTTGAGCAGATTGCGTAACTCTGGGTGCGCCCACCCAACAAGCCTTTCCATTGCAGCCTTGCCTTTCTTAGCCTTGCTATCATTGTGCCAACTATAGTTGAACTGCAAAAAGCCAACAACGTCGTTTTTAACCCTAGCAAGAGTTGGTGTTTCTAACAACGCGAACACATTGGAGCCGTGTTCGGCTGCTTTTCCATTGGCAATGCGGTTCATCACTTGTTTTCGAGAGAGTCCGCATACAACCCTCGTCGAATTGGAATAAAACTTCGTGTAGGCCATCGACCATATCGTCTTAGCAGGGATATCCTGTTCAGCGAGTTCATCCACAAAAGTCTTCATCACTTCAACCAAATTTTCACAAGCAGAATCATCACTGACTTGGCCGACTGCAACATCGTTCTGGCATGTATGCGACACCATGTCATCAAAGTCGTAAGTCATCGTGGTCGCGTTGAATACAAGACGGTCGGGGCAAAACCTTGGCTTTCTGAAAAATCTGCAACGGTAGGTTATTTTCACTGAAGTTGCATTTGCACGTGTGTACTCGAATCCTTGGAAGTACCGCTTTGTTTCTCCATTGCGCGATTTCAAATCCGTTGCACCTTTTTCTTAATTGGGACTGCCGACAATGGCACGAGGTATCATGGTGGTGGGGGTTCTTAGTGGTGTGGGGTGTGTAGACGCCGTAGCAAACGGCATCTGAGTTGGAGCTGGATATGGAGTATCGTGCTCATTTTGCAGAATTAGCGCCGTAAAACTGGACGGTGGTTGTTCCGGTGTCTCTGGTGGTGCTACCAGATGAGTGGCTAATTGCAGTTGACTACTGTACTGGCGTGACGTGCCAGCCACATCAGAACAGGATGGTTCCAACGCCTCAGCTAAGTCATGTTGACCTCCCATAGTCCGTGTACTGTGACGTGATGTTGGCGAGTACCTAGGCCTCCGCCCTCCCTTTCGCGATCGAACTGCTGGCGGTCTCGTCATGAAGTAGCAGTGAACAGGCTCACCAACGTGGTAGAGCTTTTGAAAAATGAAAGCCAGATGACGTTTGAGGCCTCGCTGGGGTTTTAAAACGGAAGCTAAGTTGGGAAGTTGCACACAGTAAGAACACAAAAATAAAACCACCGGGGTGCTTTCCATTAAGCTAAGGTGGTGGGCTGTAAGGACACATACGATATTATGCAATTCAGCTGCATACAGAACAGCACGTGACCAGCCTAGTTAGTTCACACGCTTTGTACGTGACCATACAAGTTGGCCACATGACCGAACATCCATTATACGACGTGACCAAACATGGTTATGAATATTAAAATTGATTACCGAGACTCACGACGAACCGATTGGGCAAAACATCCAATAACACAACTTGTCACGGGGTTTGAAAGGTTTTTGTGCTATCGTCACGGGCTTTGATAAATATTCGTCGTCAGGTTCCAAACCCACAGAACAGCTTCTGTTGTCCTTTGCAAGTGCGAGTCGTCCGACGACCCCATCACGTTGCAGAGCCCGCAGCATCAGTTCCGTTAAGCACGGGGTGAGTCCAACGCACGGACTCAATGCAACGTCCGTAAAAACCAACACGTGCAAACAAAAAAACATAAGGTAGCGTGCCAGTTTCGTGCCCATTTCATAGCTCATCACAATATATGTACATAACTTTTGATGCAGTAACTATTTTTTAAGGGTAATCACAAGCCCAAAACCTGCATGCGCTACTGATTTGTTTACTTCAACTGGCGTAAAAATTGCTGGATTAGAAGGTCTTTTTCCATTGAGCTGAAAAAAGCCACATATTTTACCCCTGGACCAGTTTCATGCCCTATTTTGACATGGAATTTGTATGTTTTGCAAATCTCATATTCGCATGCATGACCGATGCAAATTACCCTGTTCGATGCGATACGGCGTCTATCTCGATGAATTCCAAAGGATACTTGTTGATATAGGTTTCGTGTACAAATATAAAAATTTCGTCCCGAATAATAAGCGCTGCCATAGCTTAGTGGTAAAGTCCTCGGTACACAACCGAGAGGACGGTGGTTCGATTTCTCCTAGCAGCAAAACTCCACCCATCACTCGTATATTGGATTTCAGTCAAATTACTTGGGGGCCGTCACAAAACTGCTCACGCGACCGACGGCGCGCCACTAAGTGAACTGATTGACCGCCATTATGCTCAGTACCATGACTCGGGACCCCCTTCTGATAAGGGTTTGAGATTGTCAAGTCTCGAAAACCTAAAATCATAGCGGGCCCAGGCATACAGAGGGATATCGTATCACTAAAAAACGAAAACGAAAAATATAAAAGAAAGAGACACAAAACAGAAATAATTGCAGTGCGGGTTCAGGGTGACATATTGTTGCATTTAAACCGTCGCCTCCAGCACTATGTCGCCTGGCGCTGCTTTTTCCTGTCCTGTGGCACCTTTGTGAACGACCGCTACGGCTTTGTTTGCCTTCCTTCTGGTTTTGATCTTCTTCAGCACCTTCGGAGGCGTTGCGAGTTCATTGAGTGCCTCACGAGTAAGTAGCCGCCCAGCAACAGTCGCTGTCTTGAGGACACGCTTCCGAGATGGGGGCAGCACGAGAACCTCCTTTTGAACAACCTCCTTAATTCGAAGCCACGCCGCTAGATGGGTCGTGTCGGGCATACCGTTCCGGTGGAAGTTTGCCACACATGAATCCATGTGGGGCTTGGAAAGCGGATATATGGCACACCTGACAAATCCAGCCTTGACGTTGGTATCCATGTTGCTGGTCTGCCAAGCCGTGCTCGCCATCTTGATCTCTTGTTCCTTATCAATTGATTTTCTTCCAGTCTCACCTAGATAAACCTCTGTTTGCCGGCGCAACTGGGCTTTGAGAGATGAGAACACAGCAACATCAAGCGGCTGGAGTATGTGTGTCGCATTGGATGGAAGTAGTAGCAGCAGGACACCAAGCCGCTCAGCTTCGAGAACGATTTTCATCGAGTAGTGAGACGAGCAGCCATCCATAATTAATAAGATTGGTCGCTTAATCGGGGTAGGCACGCTTTTAGCGGGGAATAACAACCATTCCACGAAGAGGTCGCTGTTCATGAACCCCGAGCTCGACGTCGTCACCGCTGCTCCTGGTAGTCCACACCCGTTCAACACGTCCAGCTTCACCGTGAACCCCGGCAATACAAACATTGGAGGGACCATCACTCCTGCCGCGCTGTCACAGGTCACCAACGAGAGGTGGAAGTTCACCGATACGTCCTGGTGCCAGACGTTTCTGGACTCCCGCACCGCAACAACTCTCTTAGATCCTTTGCTTGACTGAAAAGCAGTTTCATCCATATTGAAAATGCGAGACGCGTCCATGCTGTTCTCGACAACTGCCTTGACTAGCGATGTGAAGAGTCGAGTCGAGTCTTCATGCGTCACGCAGGCTCGTGCCTTGGTCAGAGGCTGGGAGATTCTTGGCGCGAGGGTCGGGTGGCGACCCATGAATCGGCGGTACCAGCCCGCGCCAACTGCCTGTCCGGTTATCATCGCGGACATGGTCCCAGCCTTGTAGATGATCTCTCTGCGATCAACAGGGTGTCCGACGAACTGGAGTCCGATGATCCATTCCACCAGACTCTTCTCAGCGGACGCAGGCAGCATGGGGGCTGGTCCTCGACGGACTGGGGATCGGAAAACGCCGATTTTAGCGTTGGCTACC
>JAHWLE010001038.1:0-14779 GCA_024679135.1 Phytophthora foliorum
GTAGGCGAGCTCCGTCGTGTCGCCGTACTTGGACAGCCACAGCTGCGCCTCCTCGTTCCACACGGGTGCGTCTCCCTGCACACGGGCCTGCACAGACGTCACGGCCGTCATGTGCCAGCCACTGCTGCTAGAAGACGACGAGGTGGTGGTCGTACCGACGGTACCAGCCGAGGACGATGAGGTATCCGCGGCTGAGACCGTTCCGACGGTGGCCGAGGAGCCAGAAGTCGCCGTGTCCGACTCCTTGGAGACCATCATGGTGAGGTGGGCGGCGCGGTTGGCCGAGATGAGCGGCGCGCCCACGAGGAAGCAGAGCAGTCCGAAGCGAGTCCACATTTTGTGGCCTGAGATATCCTACGTCTTGTGAACCAGGTGAAAACCGGAATGAGTGCTGAATTGGTGTCGCGCGTGCTTTGGGCGTAAAATCAGGTCCATTGGATGTCCGCCTGATTTTTTTGTGTACGCGTTGCGAGATGGGGGTGGGTACAAACTTGCGATTAGTATGGAAAAGATACGGCGTTGCTGTATTTGGGGGGGGTGAGGGATTTGTGTCTATGCACAAAACAGCCTGTGCCCTTTTTGATGGCTTTGTTGGACCGATCCCGATCATTTTCCTCCCGCGACCAACGGCGTGAGGATAGTGCAGGGCTACATGTAATGGGGTCGAGCCAGCGCCATGCATTGGAACTGAGTGACGATTTTTTCACGACGACAAAGCGAGTTGGTTCACTCGGTCGGAAATTGTAAACATGGAGATAAGAAAAGCTCCTTTTTTTCCGTGAGCCAAGGCGCGATGTGCTGCCTCAATGGAACGAAGTTGCGAATGGCCCCATGCACCGTAACTGGCTTGTGGAGCGGCAGCAGACGCCTATCGACCTGGTGGCAAACACCGAAAGCCCCATCGAGCGTCGTGGCGCTGGATTCTCATGTGTTTGATTGAGTCGAAGCTCAGATATAACGACCAGATGTGGTTGGGACAACTGCGGTCATGGCCACAAAACTACATGCAGAGCACGTGCTTCGAGCTGATGGCACGCAATGCAGCTTCACATGTGGGACATCTTGCATACGTGGACTGAAATGGCCTTTTAGCACCTGCACCTCGGCTTTCGCCTGAGAGCTCCATTGCAGGACGTAAGTTACGCTATATTATATTATGCTGTTCGTGGCGTATCCTGATCAAAAAGGCTCACTCACCACAACAACATTTTTGATATTGTTTTTGCGCGTGGCCATTCGACTACAAAAGGTACTCCTGAAGCACTGTAGTAGCTCATTACTCAATTGTACTGCCAATGATTCGGTTACGGCGTCTGCCAGCCTCGCTCTCCACAGTGATTAACTACTGCAACTGTACAGAAATGCAAAGCGATTCATGGTTATCGACCTACTACAGAATTCCCCTGTACATGTATTATAGCTTACGGCATGAACACGGTGGACTGGACTGTGTGTCTTCAACTGACCAGAGATACTTATTTCTACATGGCGTACATCTCGTATGTACATTGGTTTTTATTGAAAAGTGGCTTTGAGTGCTTTCAATACGACACGTCGTTGATTTATCTACTGCTGAGTTTAGTTCGGCAGCGTCAGCTCGGGGAAGGTAAAACCCGAGGGGGCGACCTCGCAACCGGGGGCCGCAGAGGAGCACACCGAACAAAGCTGAGAGAAGAGCGAGCGGCTGCAACCGAACTGGGCCTTGGCACAGGCCTTACTGTTCTCGTAGCACTTGGGGTTGGACGTAGTCAGCGCCTCAACCGACGGAAGAGGCTGCATGTGCGCGCTGGTTCCATTGCTGGAGAGCTGGTTGTACATCGCCACCAACTTGTTGGAACGCTCCGAGTTGGCGGTCGTGTCACTGGGGTTCTTCCAGAAGTCGATGCTCTGCTCCACTTCGAATCCATGGCCAGTGTTCTTGGCCTTGAATTCGATACCACCGGCATCGCAGTACTCCTTGTAGGTCTTGTAGCCCATGGCCGTAATGCCCACCAGGTCATCGATGTTCAGGTAACCTAGGATCTTGTAGGTGTAGGTGCAGTTCTCACCGTCAGGCTGGACGCCCATGGGGCAAAGGCCTCCCGAGAACTGCTGTCTGCACTCGTTCGTCTTCTCAGCGCGGTACTTCTGAGCACACGAGTTCGGGAACGAGTACCAGTAGTTGCCAGGGTACGGGGCCCGCGGGTCGCCTGACTGCAGGTTGCTGCCCACCATCGAACCGATGTCCATCTCACCGTCCAGACCGTAGTAGACCTTGCAGGACTTGGGCAGGTCAGTGCCCGCGTTCGTGCACTTGGCACCGTCCATAGCCACAAAGTCACCGTACTCGGCAGGCGTGTGGTTCTCGTAGTACTTGATACCGTACGTCGGCTGCACAATCGTCGTCTCGTAGAAGACCACGTACTGCATGTTGTTCTTGCGTTGGCACTTGACCGACTGCTCATTCACGTTGATACCTTCCGCCTGCACGTACATGAGTGCACCTTCCACGGACGCCATGTTGACCGTGTCCAGATTGTTCATGTAAGCGAGCTCCTTGGTGTCACCGTACTTGGACAACCACAGCTGCGCCTCGTCGTTCCACACGGGTGCGTCACCCTGGACACGGGCGTGCACGACCGTGACAGGCTTCATGTGCCAGCCACTAGCATCGGCAGCGGTGGCGAGTTGGACAGCACCGAGGAGGAAGGAGAGCAAACCGAATTGACGCCACATTGTAAACCTGTTTGGAGTTGGGACTTCCGGAGGGTAGCGCGAGATGTGTTCGGGGTCAGGAGAAAACCGGAATGAGCTCTTGGATTAAAATAATGCAGCGCCGCACTATGCCGTCGTTAACCATGGTGGACGGACATACGGTAGACGTGCTCGCGTTGACATTGCATTACAAACGCACGTTCGCGCCGTTCGTGTGGCTCGCCTCGCCAGAGATCTGCAACTTGCAGTGCAAGCGGGTCGCAAAATTGGCAGCTCTCAGAAAAAAATTGGCAGCTCTCAAGAAAAGATGATCGAACACAAGTTGTTGGGCAAGGATTCCCCCACCGCTAACTATAATAGACAGTATTTTGGAGGGAAATCACCACCGCATCTGTGTCAGTGATTAACAAAATATAACAGTCATCTTGAGCGTCGCTGGAGAGAATGAATCGAGGCATGCATTCTTTGGTGACTGGGCATTCATGCCTTCATCGAGCTTTTCTTCCATTATCAGCCCCAGTATGTGGCAATTGCCATAAAAGTTTGTTTTGTGTGCCTATCTTGTGGATAGTGCAGACTGAGAAAGCTGTGTTGGTCCACGTAACGCTTTTCGCACGCCCAAGTTTTGGTGGTCAATTGCTGGAAATTGTGCCTGCAAGGGCATGAACCGTGCAGGTTTCGTTTCCTTGAATGCAGGTGCGATCCGTCTCCATCGACTCGATGGAACGATGAGGCTTCGCTGTTGCGAGAGAAGCAGTAGAGTCTGTTGATCAGGTTAATGAAAACCCCAACAGTGGATTGCTTACGGAATTGGGAATCCTATCTACTAGTCTTATACCCACCAGAGCACACAGATGGCTATCCTACGACCAGCACAGGTGCTTCGAGCTAATGGCTCGATCCACAGCAACAGCTAGTTTGTAGCGGTGGTCCAGGAGTGTTGGTGAGGGTGGCAAATCCTACTGCCAGACGCACGCATGGTCTCCTTCGTGGTCACGAGTGTCGAGGCGGCACGACAAGCTTTGCATCATCGCTCGAGTCATCATTCCATACATGCCAGCCATCAACCTCTCTCATCATTTCTGCAGCCGCTGCGGATGTGAACAGAATTTCGCTTCACGAAAACCCAACGTCAGGATTCATGACGCTTCATGCTCGTGGTACGGACCGTCCTACGGTTGGCGGTAAAGTGGTAGGATATGATTCATATCCGCTCCCGAGAGTCTCCGCTCGAGCTCACTTCGACTTCTCAGCTGAACTAGCACAATGGCTCCGAACCTCGTCGCGGAAGAGCAGGCTCCTCAAAACAAGGACGTGTTGGTCTACGACGCGCCTGGGTTTTTCGCCAAGGACAGCAACGTGCCTCGATGGGTGCAGAACCTGCTCACCGACATCTTCAGCTTCGTGATCCTGCACTACTTCGTGTGGGGTGTTCCGTTCCTCATTCTGTTCTACATCTTCCACAAGGTGAAGGAACCATGCGTCCTGCAGTCCACTACTCAATCCTCACTGCTTTGGTGTATCTAGTGCGGGCTGGACTACGTTTCGGTCGCCATGGTGGTGCTGTACTTGCCGTCATTCTGCAGCGGTGCTCAGAAAACTGGTCGGGGCAATGTATGGGAAGGTCTTCGTACCTCGAGTTTGTGGGGGCTACTGAACAAGTTCCTCCGGTACAGTCGCTGCGTCGCTGTATTATATCAAACCGTGCCATTAATGCAGTGACGTACAACTTGTTTCTCGCCATGTAGAGTCAAGATCATCCGGGAGCAGGAACTGGACTCCAGCAAGCAGTACATCTTCGGGTTTCACCCTCATGGGATCATTGTGCTTTCACGTATTGCAATCTTCGGCGGCAGCTTTGAAGACATTTTTCCGGGCATCACTTACCGGAGTAAGGCAACGTGTGGGCGATGCGATCAACCTTGGCTGTTCGTCCTCAAGCTAATCTACGGTTTGTGTTGGTGGTGACTGCAGTGCTCGGGGCGTCGCCAATGTTCTACATCCCGTTAGGTCGTGAGTTGTGTTTGTGGATGGGAGGTGTCGACGCCTCACGATCTACAGGGGAAAAGGTGTTGAACGAGGGCAACAGCATCGTTGTCTACCCTGGCGGTGTGGCTGGGATCTTCAAGACAAACCCGAACTCAAAAGAGGTGAGTTGTAATAGCTCCACCGCTGACTATTAGATATGAAATCGTGATCTCTGTGCACGTGTTTGTGTTTTCCAGACGCAACTGGTGCTGAAGAATCGGTTCGGGTTCGTCAAACTCGCCATGAACCATGGTGCGGATCTCGTGCCCACGTTCGTCTTTGGCGAGAAGTGGCTTTACAAGTAAGTGCGTGCATACCCACGCTCTGGTTGTCTATGCGTCGATCAAAATGACATCTTGTGACTCGTGCTTTTGTGTTTTCAGCATGTGGAACCCGCCAAAGGGTGTGATAGAGTTTTTCCGCAAGACGCTCGGCATCCCAGTTTTAGTATTCTGGGGCAAATTCTGGTGGATGCCAAAGGCTCCAGCAAAAGGCAAACGCTACGGACTCGTGTACGGCAAACCCATTAAGACGACGCTCACTGAGAACCCGACAGAGGAGGAAATTCGAGGCGTTCATACGAAGTATGTTGCTGAGATCCAGCGTATCTTCGAGCAGTACAAGTCAGAATTTGGGTATGAAGAAGACGAGACGCTGGCCATCGTTTAACTTCGTCGAGTTGCCTACTGTGGTGTGACACGAGCCACAATTTTCAAGTGTATAGGACGAAGTTTGTTGCCTCATCTCGCAAAAGTGTATTTGCTCTGCCTTGAATGAATTCACGTAGTGTTGTAGCATACGATTTCGCGTTGTACAACGTCTTCTTTGTGTGGAGTTGGCCATTTCTCGGTCTGTCCTATTTGCTTGCACACGGTAAGTGATGTCTCTGCTTGCTGAGTGAACTTCGTCCTCGAAACTAATGCTGTTTCAAGCGTGGGATCGACTACGTGTCCGTGGCGAGTACCTGCCTTTGTTCTTCAGTGGTGCTCAGAAAACTGGAAACGGCAATGTGTGGGAATCCCTTCGCACCTCCAGTTTGTGGGGATTGATGAACAGATTTCTCTGGCACGTTCGTTCACGACACTCAGCACCAAATATGTGTCGAACCTCATCCGATTTATAATTGTATTTGACGAGCACCACTAAGGTCATCCGATGATCCCAAGAACAACTTCATCGTCGAGTTTCACCCCCACTGCGTCATTGTTTTATCACGCGTTGCAATTTTCGGTGAATGTTATCTAGGTTCTCACACTAGTGTTTCTGTGACTACCGGTAGTCCATCGGCGATGTACTATGTTCCGTTGGGCCGTGAAATGTGCTTGTGGATGGGGCGATGCTTCACGACCTACAGGCGAGAAGGTGCTGAAAGAACAGCATCCTCTACCCTGGTGGATTGCCTGAAATCTTCCGGACCGACCCAAATCAAAAGATGGGGCTACTTTTGTGCAAGTTGCGTGGCATGATGAAGAGCTTCGGGTTTATCAAGTTCGCAATGCGTCAGGGTGCGGTCCTCGTGCCTACTTCCAGCTCTGGTTAAAAGTGGCTATACAAGTGTACTCCGTTTGACATCGGCAACTAACTCTCCACTAACTTCCCGTGCTGCTGCTTCTCAGCCGCCCAAGAGCGTGATGAAGTTACTACAGTAGTATTCAGGAAGACGCTCGGCATCCCTGTGCTCATCTTCTGAGGCAAGCTCTGGTGGATGCCCAAGGCTCCTGCGCAGGGCAAACGCTATAGTGTGATATACAGCAAACTGGGTTCTCAGTGACCTTTATGGAAATGGACGGAAGAAGAAGTCCACGCAATATGTTGCTGAGATCCAGCGAATCTTCAAGCAGTCCAAGTCTGACTTCGGCTACGAGGAGGACGAGACATCTCAGGCATCTCTTGACAAACAAAGAGATGAAAATACATGAAATCGCATCGAGTCGAACTTCCTCGCTTTCTTTTTCATTGGTTTGAAGTACCTAGGCCTCACTGAGGACAATGGAGACCGGGTAATGGTCGCTGTTGTAGCCGCTGCATGACGTGGTGTACAGGTCGTGGTTGAACGAGACGCTCGTGAGCGCCGACGACAGCGACTTCGAGACCAAAATGTGGTCCAGGCTGCTCACCTCGGTGTCCTCGTACACACAGTCGTTGTCCTCGTCATACCATTCCGTGTAGCGATCAGACTGTGACACCTTGCTCGCCACCTCGACAAAGTTGTCCCCTGCAAGGATGGAGAGGACAGCGCTGATAGGAGCGTTGCCGTTCTTGTCCAACACAGCGGAGGACCAATCGTTAATGTCACCAGTGATAATGGCGTGGTGACCCTCCTCGACGGCAGCGTTTGCCAGACCAGCGAGCACCGTCGCCTGCGCCTCACGCTCGAAGCAGCGCGGTTTGCTCTCCGGGTTCGCTAGCAGGTGAGCACCCACGAGCGTGATCGGCTTGGAAAACCCAGTGACGTTGAACGTCGTGTAGAAGTGCTTGGAGACTCCTTTCGAGCTTGAGTATCCGCTCGAGCTTGGACACGTCGAACCGCTGACCGGGATCGTCGCGCGGGTCTCCGTGCGTTGCAGGTCCACCACCGGGTCCACGCGGGTAAGCAGCGCCGAGTTCTGGCCAGTTGAGGTGTCCGTGCCTTTCACCAAGTACGGTTTGTAGGTAGACTCTCCAAGAGCTTCCAGCTTGGCGATGACCGAGTCGAGCACGGTGCAGTCTTCGACCTCGTTGATCTGGATGATGTCGGCGTTCAGACTCTTGATGACGGCTGCGATTTGGGTCACGTGACTCTCAGCATCGGCCGCCGTCGTCCAAGGGCAGTCATCCCCAGGGCACGAAAGTTGGTGTGACTCGGTCCCGAGGAACAGGAAGGCCGCGTTGAACGTGGTCACCTTGAGTTGGGCGGTGCTGGCGCGGCGGTCTCCCGGGTTGGCTGGTGCCTCCGCACAAGCAGCAAACGCCGCGTCAGTCGACGAAAACCGTGTAGCGACAGCGAGCGCAGCAGCAATTGCGACCGCGTAGAAGGAGACCATGGTGAGGGTGCGAGGGGATCCGTTAGTCGGTGGTGGTGGGCGGCGTATGTGAGGGTTGGTAAAATGTAAACTGCGGTCGGCTCCGCTTGCAGTGGATCCGTGCTGAGGATTTCGACGGCCCATGTGCCTTGACAGAGGAGTTAAGCCCTTGTGGATGAACTGTAATCAGTCTTGGCATACTACTTCCCGCGTGTACTGTTTGCAAGAATTCGAGTCACGCGTGGTGAAGGCTCTGCATGCCATGAGATTCGAGCAGTTCCTCGTGCAAGCACCGTCCATCGAGACACGAAGGCAGTGGACACGTTGCGAGGGTCACGTCGAGATCGGACGAACAGTGGAAGACCCGATACGTGAATGCCAAATCGATTCAACATCAACCAAGACGGGAGCTGTTCAAGCAAAGAGATTCCACCCCAGGATCAGATCAAGCGTTGAATCGATCGGCTGCATGTGCGTGAATGAGAGATTCGAGCTATCATTACAGTTGTTGGGTCTCTTCTTGCATGATTAAACTGGTTGCTGCGGATCTTCAGCTGATTAATACCGACGACCATCCCGCCTCGAGGTGTTCTGCAGGATAGCGGTGTTCTGGGAGAAGCTATGTGAGACCAGCAGCGTTTCCAGCGCCAAGCGCCGACTAGGGTCGAGGTACAGCGTTTTACCGCGACGCAGATACGGGTCCTCTTCGCCGTTCTTGTCCACGTAGAGACTACCCCACACGCAGCGCCTTTCGTTGCCCAAGAAGAGGATCACAGTACATGCTCGCAGGAGCAGGAATGCACCGAGACCAAGGCCGCAGCGCTGGGCGTGCTGCGTGCACTCACCCACGCCGCCGCCTTCCTTAGCTTCGCAACACGCCGAGAAACAGCACAGCACTGCGCCACAGAACAAGCACAAGCCCGGGTGCTGCGGGACCTGCGCGCACTGGTTGCAGACACCCGTAGGCTTCTCGTTGTAGCGGATAAATAGGTCCATGTACACTCGGGGCAGCGGGATGAGCATTCGATAGTTTGCGCCAGCAGAGGCGACTGCAGCGGCTCTAGACGAAAGCACCATTACTTGACGTTGTAGTGGGAACTCATCCACCTGTGTGGGCGACCCATCTGACACCAGCACTTGAGATCGAGCTTGCTGTCGTGAAACTGCAGCCTTCGCCTCGAGCTGGGCCCCCCAAAGCTGGCACAACGCGCGCTGGCCTGACGGGAACATCTGCCGGTGGAAAAAGAGCCGCAGAGGAGGCAAATGAAGTCTCCGCAAACATTTATCCAGTAGTGCAGACGCTGAGGGTGTTCCAGTTGACGTCTGCGTAGAAATCGAAGGAAACAGACCATCGCACACTGCGCACGATTCAGAGGCAACTTGAGACGACTTAGCATCGCTGTCTCCTTGGCTGCTATCGCTGTGATGTTGATGTGGCGTCGGTAACACGACGTCCATGAGCAGAAGCATCTGCTGTGCCAGGGGAAGACACAACGCGCTCACTTGTTCCTCCATCGCCGCAGCATTCCATCTCTTAGCTGGTTTAGCGTCAGGAGACACCCCTGACTTACTGTCTATCAAGCGAGACCGCGCCAGCATCAGTGAAATCCACGCAGATGCGTCGCGAAGCGATTCCACCTCCTGGAAGTCGCCAATCTCCGCTTTGGTTTTGCCAGTCAGCCCTTCTCCGTTTTCTGCTGATGCTGATGATAGTTGGTCGTTCTGCATCGATAGGTAGGCTAATGCCTGCAATACTTGAGCCGTGAAGAGTACGCGTGCTGAGAAGAAGGATTCCGTGAGAAGCTGCTCCGCTGCAACATCCGCGTTGGGCGTTGCTATGCTCTGTCGCCACATCATGCGCATCGCGAAACACGTCAATAGTTTAGGATGACACAATATAGGCGTGCCCACTAGCGCTGCATCCGTGGCGTCCTCGGTATCCCCCATCTGCAGCTGATCGCGAATATTCCACTTGGTACTGCCAGCATTTTCGTCTTCTTCAAACAGAACTTGTTGTCCGAAGATAAGTCCGTTAAGTCGCGTCATAACGCTCTCGAACTGCTTATCGGCGGGTGCCTCCACCACGGTCCATGCTAGTGAGCTTGGGGTCGAGAAAGCCACTGCAGCTGCTGCAATGTCCGCAAGCTGGCGCATCGAACGAAGCTGCAACGAATCAATGATATCAGTCCGCAGCAGTATTTTCTCACGCGCTACCACGCGTAACTGCACCTCAAGGCAATGCAGTAGCAATTGCCACGCTGGTGTTTGTGCACCGCACTCCGAGCTAAGTTGCTGCATTTCCAGGTCTAAACTCCCTTCGTCCCGAATGGAGCTTGTGAGCAGCGTTGGGAGGTACAGCTGCGCGCGTACAGTTCGTAAAACGATTTCATGGCAGAAGGCACCAATCTCACGCTCGATGCTCACATCTTGCTCAGTGCCGTCGTGCTCGCCATGAGATACCACAGAGCCCCCTGAAGATCGCGAGCCAGGCGACAAGGACGATTTCGACGCCGACGATAGCAAACGTCGCCTCAGTCGTAAGCTGGATTGCGTCCGCGAACGCCGCCGCTTGACAACAGGCGAGTCATCGCGAAAGCTCATCTGAGTGTCAAGCCACTGAAGGAACGCCAAGGGGTCCTGGCCATCGTCCTTCGTTTCCTCTTCTTCCTCTTCGGATCCGAATTCTGCTCCCAGGAACTCACTGATTGATGCTCGTTCTCGGAGCTCCCCTAGCGAAACGCGCGGAACCAGGCAATTGGACAGTCGACGACAGATTGGGCACACAAACTCCATGTCGCGCTCACTGAGCAGCCGGTCCTCTCCACTAGCCGTTTCCAAAGGACTACGACCGTGCTTTTGCTTCCACAACGACATGAGGTATGCCTTTAAGCACGAGTGGTGGATAGCATGGCCGCAGCTCCAGATTACTGAGTCTGCAAGCTGCATACGCATTTCATCGGTAGTTCCCGGTTTCAGCACACGCAGTGAAGGTAATCTCGAGGAAACCACAGGACGCCCTTCCGAGTTTGTAGCACTCAAAGTACTTTTTTCGATTTTCTGCGGCATGTTCGTCGGTAGTATCATGCCCACAAAGCCAAAAGTCGATTCGCGGGAGCGCGGATCGCACGGCAAACGACAAAGGCCACATTCTTCAGTTTGAGAGGACTGTTCGTCTACTGAGGCGTAGTCGTAGCTTATAGAAGATGAACGCCCCCTTTCGTCATGCTCTGCGGTGATTGACGAGCTTCTAGTACTCCGTCTCCGTCGCCGCCTTCGGTCTTGAGCTTTTCGCTGTTTATCCCGCATCTGGGCGATTGCCGAAGAAACATGATCCAGATACAGGCGCACATCCACCTGACCAGTTGGAAACCCCCACTCATCTTCCTCTTCTTCGTGGTCCTCCTCCACATCCTCTTCGGATTCCATCGATTCATCATAGCTATCGCTATCTAAACCCACATCCGCGCCATGACCTTCAGCATTATCTCGAGTACTTTCATTTCCTTCATCCCCAATTGCATCACCATTAGCGGACAAAAATTGCATCTGCTGCGACCGCATCTTCTCTAGTATTTGTTGCTGTCGCCTCCGCATCATCTCTTTTGCTGTGAGTTTTGGGGTTTCGTCGACACTGCTGATTTGACTAGAGCCAACTGGACTAGAACCATCGCGCTCCATTTTCGTGCCAGACTTCGCATCCAGGTATTTGCGCTTCAAGTCATCCAAATATGCTACACAGGTTGACGATTTCTCGCGTACCGATCGTAAAATAAGGTTCACCACTGGCCGAGAGTCCTCCATCGCGCGTTCGTGTTCAGTGAAGAAGAGCAGCAACGACAGTAGGCTAGAAGGTTTTGCTTCTTTCTCAGCACGCTCAGGACTTGATTCATCGTGTTGAGTCTCGTGGCCTTCCAACTGTATTTCGATGCAAAGTTTGACGAATAGGCTACTTTCTTCATCAAAACACTCGGCGATGTCATCGAGGCTTTGCCTCACGGTATCGCCCTCGTTCGACTGTGATAGTGTCGGCGACAACTGCTGCTCTTGGAGCTGCTTTGGCAACATTTCGACTGCCACATACAGACAGTGCAATGCAGCAAGCAACAGATTCTCGTTAGTGGCCGAGATTGAGTTCTCTTGGTCTTCGCTCTCCCCTCTCTGATTTGAGTGCTCGGCAATTGCTTTGCGCTTGTAGTTCTCAAAAATGACAAGTAGAACACTAGCCATGTATGTCGAGTTCAACATCGTCTCAGCGAGTACCCCGTGCATGTCTACACCACTCACTCCTTCGTGCTGTGCACGAGGCAACATCGGCAAGACAATTGGCGCCACCGTAGTAGCATTATCTTGGTCAGTTGTGGGAGATTTGGGAAGGTTCTTGCTGATATTCTGTTCGCATTGCTGCGCCTCAGATGGTGTGAAGCACTCGAACAGCGGGGATACTTGCGTCCAGAGATTAGGCTTCAATTTCCACGACCCACTCATCTTGAGCCCGTAGCCTGGCAGACTGCCACTTCGAGAAGTACGAGTGCCGTTGGTGCTGCCAGCCGGGTCGTCATATGCACCAACACGTTCCAGCACGTGGGTTAGAATTTCCTCCTCTTCTAACTCAGCCCACTCGTGCGCTGGAAGCTGTTTTATCTGCTCCACCAGCTTCATATCTGTACGCATTATCACCTCACTACGCGTGAAAGGGCCTAGCGTTAACCAATGCATGATCTCACGCTCAAGGAGCCACACAGCTGTCGTCTCGGGTGAACTTGCAGAAGCGAGCTTGACAGGAGCTAGCACAAGTTGCAAGAAGAGACGTAATGCTTCTTCCACCACGTCTAGCTCTTGGCGCAGCTCGCGGCTGCGATCAGCTCGGACTGCAGCATTACTGCTTTCGATGTTAAAATCCGTCAGAGAGCTCAGTCCAAACACGGAGGAATCCCGAATGGCAAATGGCAACTGATGGAAGAAGAGACGCGTGAAGCTTCCGTGTGGAAGAAGGCTAGCCCCCAGCTGACACAGGAACAGGTCAGAGTGGAGGCCAAAGTACCGCCAGTGTTTTGAGTGATAGTGGATGAGCTGCTGCAGCATTACTCCACCATTTCGCACCCAAAGACCAGATTTAATCTCTCTTGAGAAGAGAAGAACGCGGAGCGGGTGATCCAAAGTACTGTACCAAAACGCCAGATCTTTGCATCTTTCTCCATCGGTAGACCCCATGCCCAGCAACTCGCACCAGTCGTCCAACGTTTGTGGACGCACCACACCGCACAGAGCATGAATCAAAGCTGCATACATATGATGCAGCGGAAAGTGAAAACTCTTTGCGCTCGCGCCTCCAAGAGCCACCGTTCCCTGCTCATAGTATTTCTCCACCTGTGTAATCGTAATAGATTCCGTTTCAGTCGCAGCCTCACCGGGATCAGTTGGTAACTCTGTGGCTTCGGATACAAATTCCGGTCGTCCATTACGAGTTGTCCAATGATTCAAAGATGCTCGCACAGGTTGCAAAATCGCTCGAGCCAGCGCAATGGGTCGGAATGTGTCAGCCTCCAACGGATTCAGCGGTGTGCCACCCGTGATGACTCCCATCGAGCCTTGGTTCCAACTTTTATCGCCTGTAGTCATACTCTGCCAAACTTCGCGAGAAAAGCATGCTGGGATACCTGTAAGAAACGCACTCAGCAGGAGCTTGAGTTCGTAGTCTGCTACAAACGCAAACGTCCAGTTCTGGGACTCGTACTCGATATGTCTGTGAACGTGGCGAGTCTGCAGATCCATTTGCTGAAGCAACTCGAAAGTCTTCATAAGCTGCGCGTATACAGAAGATTCGTGCAACTCGCAGTCATCACCACCAATACAACGGAAAGATCGCAATAACACTTCAGCCGCTATCTGTGGATGCACGAGTAGAGTTCGTAGATCTGAGCACAATCGGGCATAGATTCGTTTCTTGAACACGTTTCGCCCACAGTCCACAGCTTGAACAGTCCGCAATACAGGTGGCGCCTCTGGTACAGTTCCAACCCCCACCGTAGATGTGCTACTCCCATGCACGCTGCCAATGCCCGTAGTCGAAGTTCCATCTATGAGCGGCTGCGGCAGGATAGTCATTAACCGCATAGTGCTTCGGAACAGATCGTTGAGCTTCTCTAGCAAAAACACCATGAGCCACTCAACACACGACGAGGGAGTTGATTCGCTCGCTAACCCGGGGAGACCATTAGCATGGTGGAGTCGTCGCCGCCGCTGTCGCCGAACTCCGTGCGCCTCGTTTGGGTTAAACGTAGGGCGCATGGAGGCGAAAACGGTTTCCAGCTCCCGCAATTGTGCATTGCTGTGGAAGAGTTGGCAGAAAAGCCGGTCAATAAATCGCGAGAGATTCCGCATGCCGTCCTCGTTGTTTTCGTCGCTAGCGGACAGGTACAGCTCGATGAAGTACGGATACCACTCCACAAAATGGCAAGTGTACTTTTGCTTGAACGACTGGTCAAACAGCAGCTTCAGGTACAAAACGCCGAGCACGTCGCACGTTTCAACTGGCAGCAACACGCCTGCCTTCAGGAAAACATCCAGCATCAGCATCGGGCCGTGGGTAATGCCCGCGTCGTCCACCTCGTCCACTCCCGCGGCAACCGGTTCGTCTTCTGCTGGCTGCGTGGCAGAAATCTGTGTCGGCGCCGCCTCCAGCGGCAGCTCCTCAAAGAACATGGCAGAAATGACATTGCGATAGTACAGACAGCTCATGGCCAGCATCTGCAGCCACGCCAGCGTGTGCTGCAACCTGTCCACCTGAATCTTGACAGCCGACGGCAAGGCCGCCCGCAGCAGTCCCGTCCGGGGCAGCGCTCGTCGCGGGTAGCACGGGTCTGCATTGTGCGGCCTCAAGCAGGCCAGTTGCACGTCTCTCAGAACGTCCACACAAAAGAGCATCGCTCGTCGCACGAGCAGCTCCACCAGTTGTCGCTCGTCCGGGTGCATGTCCATGCTGCTCTCCAGCTCGTGTCCCGCCCGCTCTCTCGTGTGTTTCTTGCAGAACCCCTGCGGCTTCCAGGCCAGCGGGT
>JAHWLE010001039.1:0-14771 GCA_024679135.1 Phytophthora foliorum
CGACCGTCAAGGCGGAGCACGCCCCCGAGCCGCCAGTGAAGCGACCCAAACGCCAGCATCGCTCGCGCCGCGTCAGCCCCGTGACGAGCAGCACAGCGCGACACTCGAGTGACCTTCCAACGGCGACATGGAGCAACATCCAAGAGCGATTCGCGGCTGCCAAGAGCTTAGGGGAAATGTACGACGCCAAAGAGCTGGCGACTGCGACGAGGAAGACTCTAAAACGGTGGCTTGCTCTGGCAGAACGCGCACCACGCTGCAGTTTTTCAAGGAGCACGAGGAGCTGCAAGGCTCAGCACTGGGTTCGGTCTTCCCGATCGTCGTTCCCGCGAGTGAAATCTACAGGATGAAGGGTATTGCGTGTGTGTTCCGTCGTTCTTGCATCGTGGTGGCTTCGATCCTGATGAACGCTGCGTAGTGCCGAGGAAGAGAAGGATTTACGACGTGCTCCACGTACTGGAAGGTATGAAATCTGTACATTGCTGCTGGTTTGAGCGTTGATACGGAAGATGTGACGCCTGCAGGGGTTGGAGTGATCAAGCGCACTCGGTGGGGTGAGGTTAGGAGGACGAGAGGTGGCTATTTCTTGTACTACGGGAAGGCCGCAATGGTTCAACACCTTGCAGAGATGAAGAGCAGCTCGGCACAAGTCATGCTGAACTTTCGCCAGTCTTGCGGCTCGCGGATGGCCACTGTCGTGGAGGAGGATAGTGTTCTTGTCAAGGCTTTCGAGGACCAGGCGACAGTTGAAAAATGGCCATGCCTAGTAACTGCGACGGTATGCTTCCTCGCGTTGTTGTTTCAGCAAGACTTCCAGATCGCAGTGGCACTACCCGACATGAGTGATCGGCTGATTGAGGCGAAGAAGTTCATTGGTGCCTTGGTACCTGGTTCGGCGCGAAATGAGTCTCCGTACAGTGATGTGCAACGCCGCATGTATGACGTGGTGTCGGTGCTGGTCGGCTGCAATTTGATTCTCACCTCAGCCTCGCCAGATAAGTTGCTTGAGTCACCTCTCGATTCTACCGGCAAGGGTTATCAACGAAAACACATCCGGTTCAACTACGACATCTTTACGGACCTGAGCGTGTTGCTCACAACTTGCCATCCCAAGACGTTGCAGTGGAATGGTTACTCAAATCATGAAGAGCTGTTCGTTGCGACGAGTACCAGTCCGTGTGCGTGGCAGAGTCTAGCAGTTACTTTTGAAGAGTCAATTATCGTCTCTCCGCCATCGGTGTGCTCGCAACGGCTTGATGGCGATATAAATCTTAGCACCTCCCCTACATTTGCACCCATGAGAAGATCCCAACCAGAACCACAGCAAACTGCCCGCGTCCAAGACCTTTTCTCGCCTCTTGGCAAGGAATCTGCAGTAAAGAATGAGTGGTGTGACGATTCGCTGACGCAGCTTGGGTTTTACGATGCGCTTCCAAGACAAGACCAGATCGACTGGGAGCTGAACAAACAGTTCAAGGATATCTATCGTGAAATGTGGGGCTCTTGCAACAGGCCAGCTTTCATTGCCAACGCGCCCGTCGAGGTGCAGCCACACAGACGCTGGATTGACACAGTGGACGTGAAATTGGCCGACCTTGAGTGCCATGAAGTATTGACAGAGGACGAAGCCGGCATGACAGCCAACTTCTTCTGCTGATCGAGTAGTTTTCGCAGACGCAACTTGCATCATTCGTACCAGGGTTCCTCTACAAGTTGAGTTTATATTCGTGCTTCCACTTACACACTTCTCGCCGATGTACACACTCGCAACTCAGAGCGATCCCATCGCTGAGCTCTTAGATCCATAGACCGCTGCTGCTTAGCGGGATGTCTGTGACGCCCGAGCAACTCAAGAAGCCGCTCGACACACTGTCGCCGTCGTCATCCTCCCAGTCCTCCTCCCAGTCGTCTTCCTCCTTTTCCTCCTCCGTCTCGTTGTCGCACTCGTCGTCACTTAGGGGGCCCAACCCGCTAGCCCTCCGCACAATTTTCACGGCCTGCTTCTCCGCAGCGTGCGACTCAAGTATCAACGACTCGGCACGGTTACGTGCCAATGCCGCAGCTAGTTGGCTTGCAACGAATGGTGGCACATTGTTCTCCTCCAGATTCACCGTCTCAAGACGAATGCTCACATCTACTGCATCGAGCAGCGCTTTGGCTCCCACTCGAGCGATTCGATTGCCTATAAGTTCCAGAGACTTGAGGGTGCAGTTGCAACGGATAGCCTGAGCCAACGCCTCAGCACCTCGGTCAGTTATCCGGTTGCCGTTCAAACACAAGTTCGTCAACGAGTCGTGTCCGTAGAGAGCCTGCGCTATTGCTTCCACCCCATGATCGCCAATCTTGTTGCCGTACAGGTCCAGGTGCTCCAAAGTCGTGTTGTTGCACAGCATTTTGGAGAGAGCGATGGCACCATCGTCTCCGATGGCGTGGTCGCGAATTACAAGCTTGCGGACCGTGTGGTTGGTTGATAGCGAGCGTGCCACAAGAGCACACCCTTCGGACTCCAGACGCTTGTTGCGCTGCGCGAGAGTCGAGAAGTCCAGCTCGCTCACATCACCGTCGTTGAGGTGGACGCGCTGCAATATCGAGCCTAACGTCGGACCTGTCCGCGTGACAAGATATGTGCGTGAGTTGCTGTCATCCAACCGCTGCTGCAAAACTCATCAATACTCACCTTGAACCAGCGACGCGTACTTCGTCTGCGGCATGACTTCAGGAGAGGAGCGAGGCAGTGGTGGCTTTCCGAGACAAACGGTTGTGCTTTCAGCGGATCGCACAGCGAACGCAGAACCCACGGACGAAGATGTCCCAGTGGTGCTTGTGGAAGACGGTGGTTGCTCCGCTTCCGACTTCCAACTGCCGTTGGAAACCACAGCGTTGTCGACTGCAGCAGCATTTTCGATGACATGATCTTGATTCAGGTGGTGGTGGTGCTCCTCACTGTTCTCACGAACGTCGCCAGCAACTTTACTCTCCGTCTCCTGATTGCAACTCGCAACCTTCGCCACTGATGGAGATCCACAATCAAGTTGGGCGTTGGGCTCTTGATCGGGCTCATCGACATGCTTGACGACGTCAGCAGTGGGTTCCTCCATTTTCGGGTCGCGCTCTAGATTCTGCGTCGGTGGTGCTACCTCGACGGAATTGATTCCGGCAGCGGTGGGGTTGGCAGGTTCCGGTAATGCTTGGGCGGCTTTCGCGCGTGCGACGGACCTGGACCGGAAGATCAAGCGTCTGCGCTCCCCGGGCTGGTCACCACCAAGCAATTGGCGCCAGTAGCGCTACGGGAGACAATATGGACGTCACGCAAGACAAGGAACATGTCAGACTTGGAACTTGAAAAGGGGCACCGACGGACAAACCTCGAGGTGGTGTTTGGCTCGACGGAGGTTGATGTCGGGCATGAGTAATGCCATCTACGCCGCGTTCTCGGCAATGTCGTTCTCGGTGATCTCTCGCTTCGAAAAACTCGGCCCTATAGCAAAGGCAAAGCGCGCACGGAACTCTGATGGGGATGAAGCCCGAAGCCAACCACACAAGGCGCTCATGTCCCCGTGACTCACAGCGAACCCATCTGGCTGATGGACGGACACGATACAACCTGAAAAAAAAATTCTCTCCCGCGATCTACTCCATCGATGTGAGGATGGAATCATGACGAGACGAGAATGAACACCTTGGGGCTAAATCACTGAACGTCTTTACATGTTGAAAGAAGAAATTGTCATGTCTTTCGCTACAGATATACGCCTCGAGGCGTTTAGTTAAAAGTGACCGGCACGCAGCGAAGATAGAGCTGCACGCGACACCACGCACCATCACCTCCTCTACCTCTTGCGGCTCTTGTTGATCTCGAGGATGATGGCCTGCAGCTCGATGCATTGTTCGCGCATCAGCTCCAGGTCGTACTTCAGGTTGCGGTTCTCGATCTTCAGCATCGAATTCTCGTCCTCCAGCGAGATGCCGCTCGAGCTCGACGTACTGCCGCTGCCGCTGCGCGGCTTCATGAAGCTCTTGGCACGGGCCGACAGCTCATTCAGGCGCTTCACGCTGCCTCGGCGACCTGAATGTGCGACCTTGAACGACTCCATCCGGTCCGCGATCGATCGGCCACGGCCTGCACGGACCGATGCCGGGTCGTCGCCGAAGCCCTCGTCGGCGTCCGAGTCGTCGAGGTCATCGAGCTCGTCAACCCACTGACCGCCGTTGTAGTCCTCATTCTCCGACCCGTTGTACTCGGGCTCCAGAACCTCCTCCGTCTTGTACTTCCTCCAGCCACGCTGAATCTTGATGATAGCACGGCGCTGGAAGTGATACTCCTTGTAGTCCAGCGACATACGCGCGTATGACTGCAACACGACAGTAGCACGGATTTTATTGCGCAGGCGACGGCGCTCAAGGAAGCCCAGCGCAATGCGCTGGATGGTGCGCGCCTCGTAGTACATGAAGTCGGACTTCATGGCCTCCAGCTCTTCCATCACACCGTTCTTGAAGTAGATCAGCGTCTTGCCCATTTGATACTCCAGCGGTGACTTGCGCCCGATAGACGTCATGAAGACGCTGCATGTGCGGCGGACATCCTTGCTGTGCATCGACGGCGGGAACATGATAGCGTAGCGCGTGGCCAACTCCTTCGGAGTCAAACGACTCGGGTACCCTGAGCGCGTGATACGAATGGCTTCGATCACACCGGCTGAACGCAACTGCTCCACGATCATACGCTTGTTGAATTCCGTCGGACTCTTGTTCGAGTTCGGCTTGATGCAACGCACGTAGTGCGTGTTGGTAGTCTTGATGTTCTCCATCAGCTGCGCCAGCGACGTCTTGAACTGAGAACCCAAGCTCTTCGGGGCCTTCTTGCCGCGACCGCTTCCGCCCTCCGTCACAGCCACGCTGTCTTCAAAGAGCTCCGGCAGTAGCGAGACGCTGCTCAGCTGGATCAGGTCGAGCAGATCCTTCTGCAACGTATCGCGGTGCTTCTCCATGAAACCCACCGTCTCGTACGTGACGGATCCGGCGTAGTGGTTGACGATGAACTGCGTGCGCTTCACTTTGGGGAAGTCGATGCTTTCGTTTGTGTTTCCGTCTTTCTTCGTCTGGTGGTTCGTGCGGATCTTGTTGACCAGGGCCTCTTCCGTGTCACGCGGCTGGCGCAGGTGATCGTTCATCAGGGCGATAATGCCCATCTTGCCTTCAATCACCTCCACAATACCTTGGTTGTCCTGATACTGAATGTGATCCCACTGCAAACCCTCACGGATGTACTCGTCCTCGACAGTCTTGAACACATCTGTAGTGAACTTCTGCTGCAGCTTCTCGTTCGCGTAGTTAATGCAAAACTGCTCGAAGCCGTTGTGCACAAAGTCCTCGAAACCAAAGATATCCAGCACACCGATCTGACCGTTGATACGACTCGCGTCCGTGCTGATGGCAGCGTTGATCTTGACGACCATCCAGTCGAACATCTTCGAGTAGATGGTCTTAGCCAAGGCATCACGGTTCTCCGTCGCTTCCACAGGCGCAAGCGGCACCGTCACGCTATCGTTGCGCGTGATGACCGTGCGGTTGCACAGCGCTTCCTCGATTCTCGTCGTGGGAAGACCGAACATTTTGGCAACCTGCGATAGAGCAGAACCGCTCGAAATCCTTGAGCCATTCTCTCCATTCTTGTCGAAAGTCACTTCACCCAGCAGCAACACACCAGCCAAAAGCTTGAAAAGTGTCTTCTGCGCGCGGGCGTCGAGACCAATTATCGACAGCGACTTCTGCGTGCCGGCAAACCACTTACTGTCGTCCAGACCAGGAATCTGCATATCCGCAAGCGAACCCGCGTACTGGTACTTGCAATCAGGGTCCAGTCCAAAATCCTTCAGCTCGCGGCTAGAAAGACCCGCCAGAAGCTGGTAGAAAATGTGGTAGTTGCGCTCGCCTTCCGCAATTGACACCACACGCGACTTCTCCAGCAAATAGGTCTCGCACTTCGCGCCGATCAGCTTACCACGGTTATCGAACTGCAGCTGCGTAAACTTACCGAAACGCGAACTGTTGTCGTTACGCGTCGTCTTCGCATTACCGAAAGACTCGAGAAGCGGGTTGACATCGATGACTTTAGCAATGGTCTTGTCCTTGCGACCACCAGCCACGCTAGCCAGGTGGTTCATCACAATTTTTGTCGTTTCCGTCTTACCAGCACCTGACTCACCACTTACAAGAATACTCTGGTTCATCTCGTTGGTTTTCATGTGCTTGTACGCCGCAGTTGAGGTTGAGTACACGTGAGGAGGCAGCGAGTCACGCGGTTTCCGCAGATACTCCTCGTGCAAGTGATCGCCATAAAGGTTCTCAATCCACTTGTACGGGTTCAGAGCAATCACGATGTCGTTTGTGTACGTGTAGGGCTTCGAGGCAGCGAAGCGCTGCTTCAAATTGAACAGAATTGACGGCTCGTTCAAGTAACGAAGCAAACGCATATCCTCGACGCCCTCCGGGTTATCATGGAGAATAGCAATCGGAAGAGATTCCACTTCAGTTGCCGTCGGTCCTGCAACGGCACGAATGATCTCCGGGTTCTTGAGATCTACAACACGCTGCTCCGAATCCCCCGAATCCAAGAACGCTGTAATAGTCACCTCCTTTCGTCGCTCGTTGTAATCCATAATTTCGGAAAGCAACCATACCTCTTCCTTGTCAGGAATATAGCACTGCACGCCCGGGACAATTAGGTTTTGCTTATTCCCCGCACCTGCCGCCTGCTGACGAAGTTGCTCTTCTTTAATCTCCAGCTGCTCGTTCATGAAAGCCTTGCGTTTCTTCTCCAAGCTGAAGCTGTTGCGACGACGCTTAGGGGGCACCCAGTACGTTTGACGCTTACGAATGTAGTTGCCGCGACCTGTGGAACGCTCAATCATGTGGCGTGGCTTAAATGTCGTTGGGGTCGATGCCACTTGTGCTGGAGCATTGTACGCTGGTTTTGGAGCTGCCCGACCGCCGGCCGATGAGTTCTTCGCCGGGTTAAACGAAGCGAACGTCGGTTTCGGTGGGGCGGCCGATGGAGTCGTAGCAACGGAAGGAATTGAGTTCGTCGACGCAAGGAAAGCAGCCAGCTTGCTCTGCGACCGAGGCTTCGTTGACGAGCCGGATGATGGGGACGGCTGCTGCTGCATGAAGCTGCTGAGCTTGTTGGCACCACCGGTATTAACTGAAGGTTTCGCCGGAACAGGAGCAGGTGAGGGAGGCTTCGGGCTGCTGTTGCCACCGGTGAAGGCAGCCTTGCGCTGCGCGAACTGATCACTTGCGGTGCCGTGGCCTCGGGCAGGGGCAGACTTCGGAGGGGAAGGTGCTGGCTTATTGCCCGCAGTGGGAGAGACCGACGCCTTGGAGCCCTTGGACCCCGGATAAGGTCCCGAAGCAGGTGTCGTCTCGACAGAAGGCGGGTTGGACTGCATGAAGGCCGCGAACTTGTTGCGGGCATTGCCGCCAGTCGGTTGCGACTTGGGAGGTTGTTTGGGCGACACTGGTCTCCTCACCGTTGGTTGGGGCTTCAGCTGCGGTGCCGGCGGCTTTCTTGACGAATTGGCCTTCTTTGGCGGGCCTGAAGGGCGCTCCGCGTGCGTCAACGGCGATCCGTGCGACGCCGGCACTTGGCTCAAGAACGCGTTGAGACGGTTCGAGTTAGCACCTCCACTGTTACTCCTCGAGTCCTTTTGCTGCTGGCTCGGGGGCGGTTCCAGCGGGGTCGTCGGAGGCGGTGATCCCTGGGGAGACATCATTCCGCCGCCAAGCTGCGGCGAAAGCGGTGGGGGCGTGGCCGGGGGTGTTCCCTGCGGCGACTTGTCCACTATCTTCTTACCGGACGCCGCCTTCTTCTTCCTGGACAGAAATCCTCCCTTCATGAAGTTGGTGAGCTTGTTGTTGCTGCCGGCCTTCTTAACCGGCGACGTGCCCTGCGAGCTGCCCGTGGACGTCATGGACTCCGCATCGGACACCGGGTCTTCCTCGTACTCGCCCGTGTACCCGATGGTGCCGAACCTGTCGAACAGGATGGAGAGCGTGCCCAGCACCACTGCAAAGTCGGCACCTGCATCCAGCAGGTCGTCGGCCTGGAAAATCTCTCCGTCGTTGAGCCCCTGCTTCCTGCACCACTCGAGGAAGAGGCGGATGTTGGCCTTGGAGTGGAAAACCGTGTTGAGCTTGTTCACCTTGAGGTTGGCCGCCGGGTCCACGCCGTTGGCCAGCAGACACAGCAACTGGCCGTCGCGCAGCATGACCGACAGGTGCTCGCCATGGTCGTTGGACGTGGCCGTGACGCTGCAGATCCACTCCTGCAGCTCCTCCGTGCGGCGCACCGTCATGTTGGCCGCGTCCGAGTCGCCTGTGGCCTGAATCAAGTGGAAAAGAGTCTACGCGCGGGGGGCCAAGCCTGGAACTGGCTGCGATCAGACCAAACGGCCTAGCTGGACGGTCTCCGTACCCTTCGCAATAGAGGCAATGCAACGCGCACTGGGCACTCGTACGCGATGATACACACGAGAGATTCCGCACTGCCGCGACCGGACACCCTTGCCGCTCGTCTGAACCGTTGAAAAACTGACTCCTTGCCGCGAAGTGATGGTCAAGTACTTACACACAACCCTCCCTTTACGCTGCGTCGCCATACAAAAACCAAGTGTGGGAACAGCTGCGGGGACAGACGTCGGAGACCGACGACGAGACGAAAGCGGATTGCCGCCCGGCCAAGACGGCAATGCCTACATGTTCATTTTGCTGTACATGTCGTTAATGTACCCAGATCGACCTGCAGGTCGTTGCTGGATGCATTTTCCACTGGATTTGAGAGCCTGTGCTCAGCATCTTTTCTTCGTTCCGAGAAACCTCGGCATGGGATGTTACCACTCGCGGGCTAAACAATGCTTGTTTGGTATCCGTTACTAGGGCTGCTGCTACTGTGAGGAGACATGGGCAACGGCCAAGCCCGTTGTCGTTGTCGGACTAAGCTCCTGACAGGATGACAGAGTGATCCAGCAGCGGCGGAAACGCTGGCCAGTAAACAGCAATTCGACTGACCTTCGGGACCACCGTCAGTGCTAGCCATTCTGAGCGAACCCACGGCCAGCCCGCCGGCTGTACCGAAGTGGAGAATATCGCGACTAGCTTCTTGACCCCGTGAAGGTGGTGCTGGCAGCACGACAAATGATCGCCTGATAGCGAGCAAAACTCGGAACTCGAAACAAGCATGCTGCGCCAACCCAACGCCTGCCAAGCAACATGCAACAGACATGCTAGTAAATCGCCGAAAATGGCTACATTCAAAAATGTATCCAAGCAGAAAACTAGTCAGAAAACTCCTAGCCAATCAAATGGTGTTGAAGTTGTCCGAAGATCGCCATTCGACTCTTGGTCTCAAGAAAGACGATCCCTCGGCATGAAGTCGCTCCTGCTGCTGTTGCTGAGCCTGGTGGCGCTGCTATCCGTCGTTCACGGCAGCATTTACGCTGGCTACACGATCGGGCGGCAGTTCCAGTACATCGGCAAGTTCTGCTTCTCCTGGACGTCCACGCTCGACGACGTCGCTGGGGTACGGCCCAAGCCTAAAGAACTTGGTAACATACATACAACAAACTGACAGTGGGCTCCCTGCTGTTGCAGCGCATCGCGGGCGAGATCGAGACAGACGTGACCGGGCTCCAAGTCGCCATCTACGACGACGAGGCGCTCTTCTGGAACTTCATCATGACCGACAGCGACTGCGACTGCTACTGCAAAGTCTCTGCCAAGCACACCAAGGGGATTTACAACGTCACCGCCACAAACAGCCACCATGTGACGCCGTTCTCCTTCAGTGTGGACATCCATGAACATCTACGCCCGAGGTTCTGGTACGTGGCGCTGGCACGCTGCGTGCCTGGTGGGGACAAGTACAAACCTTCCTTCGCGGAGATCACGGAGACCAACTTCCGTAAATACTACTTCTCGTCGTGGTACAATATCCACATGACGCAGGGGGACGACAGTGAACTCCCCGTGCAGCAGCAAGGAATGCCCACGATGTACGCAGTCATGACGGCAGTGGCGGGAGCTGCAGCAGTGGCTCAAATTGTGGCTGTGCGGGGCATGAGGTGTGAGTCGTTCCACCCGATTACGCGGATTCTCACGCTTGTGGTGCTCTTTTTCTTCCTGTGCAACGCGCTGCTCTTTATCCATTTCACAACGTACCAGTTCAACGGCTACGGAGTGCCGTTCTTCAAGTATGCGGCCAAGATCACGGAGGTGTTCGTTCGCGCGGGCACGTTGCTACTGGCCATGCTGATCGCGAAAGGATGGACTATTAGTAGCGTCGCGCTGGACGGCCAGATCAAGCTCTCGTGTGTTATGCTTGCGATCCTCGCGCTGTATTTGTCCATGGCGATGTGGTATCTTGTGTGGCTCGACCCCGCGTCGACGCTGTACATCTACGATTCGTGGCCAGGTCTTGGCATCTGCGTATTGCAGATGTGTGTGCTCGGGTGGTTTATCAACACCATTCTGGAGACACGCTCGTACGAGAAGGCCTCAACAAAGCGGCGTTTCTTCCTGCGAGTAAGGGTGGCAGCTGCTACTGACTGTCCGACCAAGTGCTGTACTAATCCCTGCTTCAGATGTGCTGCTTATTCTCGGTATTTTTCGTAGCCTTACCTATCATCGTGCTTATCGCGTCCTTCTTGTCGCCGTGGGTGCGTGAGAAAACAGTGGCCGTCATGACGACCTCAGTGCATTGCTTTATCTATCTGGCTCTGATTTACACGCTGTGGCCGACACGAGCACCCAGCTACTTCGAGGTACAAACGACAGTGTTGGTGCTGGTTTGACTTGCTGACTTTCATTGTGAAAATGGTCCTGTATGTAGCGCCTCTACCCTGTTTCGTCGCCATCCGAGAAGGCATCCTTGCGTGACCAGCATCTCCCCACTGAAGAGCTGTAGCAAGCCCAACTCTGCAATCGAAAGTGCATTGAGGTAGTTTCGTACCTGCCGCTGGCGACGTGGCTACTTATCTTCAGCTGGGTGAATTACGTCTTTGTCTTTCTTGCACGTTTTCACTTTGTATCGTTGATTGATCTGCATGCAGCTTGAAGCAGTTAACGCCCTAAATAAAGTTATCTTTCTAGTCCACATAACAACATGAGCGCAACCACGGACTACATTATGGTCCTGTTAAGATGCATCCGCGTCTTCCAGTACAACGTAAGCGTTTGAGTTTCCAAGTGCGCAAGCTGTGAAAGCGCATGAAGTACTTCATCTGTGCACACAGATGACTGAGGGTCTTCTATACTCTTGACCATCTTTTGCGTCAGATCCTGCAACACGAGTTCACAAACGCGCAAGGTTAACAAATCTGCAACACAATTCAAATCGTGCATTGGGCTACAGACCTCCAAAAGACTTTCAAGAGCGGCTATAGGCTCTAGCATTTCGCCAATGTCTAGTGCGAGTTCTTCAGAGCGGTCTTCTTCATTAATAGTTCGTGAGGTTCCATCGATCCATTTGCTGATAGTCTCGAGCACAAGAGCTCGCATCTGCACAGTATCACGATGCAATAGCTGTTAGCTTCAGTTCATATTTGTTTTTGAAAAAATGGAAATACTTACTGCTGACAGATCAGCCACATCAGAGCATTGGATGGTAAGATCAACTGAACGTTGCTGATCTTCTGATGGCGTAAAACGCAGCAGTATCAAACTTCCTGAAAAGGCTCGCAACACTGTCCAAAGCTTTCCATGCTGGGTTCTGCAATTACGACGTAAACGTGAAATCTCATTCACGGGTATATCCAAGAGCAGCCGCAAGAACGACACGATCCGCTCGACGCGAATTTTCGCAAAGTCTTCATCTTCGTCCTCGTCCTCGTCATCCTCGTCTTCACCAGCAAAAAATGAAGAGATAGATAGCACAAATCGCGAAGGTGGGGACAACGTTAAAGGCGTCGCCTCGGGAGGCGCAACTCTCGCCCACAAAGCTGCAAACGACGGATTGCTTTGGGCATAATCAGCCAGCGCAGCCCACCACTGGACACCACCCCAAAGTGCAGACGATGAGGCTTTGTCTCCTTTGTTTGAGCTTCCTGGTCTATTAACTGGCATGAATGGTTCATGATTTTGACGGAACGCAGCGTTGATGGCAACTTGACTGACTGGAATATCGTCTTCAATGGGCCGACTCAGCTGCGCGAACACGAATCTCCGGTCTTGAAGCAGCGGAATCGCAAATGACAATGGACTATTGCGCTGGGTCGTCTTCAAGTTTCGAGTGTCCGTATTGTTCCGCTTGGTGGCTCGTTGTCCGCTTTCTGAGGGGCAAAATACCAACGAGCACGATACCCACAGAGAACCCTGATCTTGCAAAGCGAATGTGTCCGGGTTCAGAATGACGCTCTGTTCTTCACGCGCGGAAGCATCCTTCAGAGGAAATGAGTACGTCGTCACTGCACACTGGTGAATACGCACGTATAAGCACAGCCACCTAAATACACAAGCGGAGGTAGCACGTGATAGTACGAAATGAGTCTTTGTACAGTTAACAAATGAAATGTGGAGCATAACATACCAATCGTCAGGTGACACGACAGCCTCAGAATTGATGATCCGTAATGAACACACCAACTTGATGGTCTGTTGGTCGGAGAAGGTTCCAGTTACTATCATCGAAGCGCTCAACTCGCACTTGATCACTGAATCCACACCTGTAAACATGCACGGCAGGTGCAACAAAGTTAATGAGCGACCAATCGTCAATCAAGGACATTATGATGCTCACTAACCTGCCGTATTCACGAGTCGCAGCATTTCCAAAGCTGAATGCAGAGTCTCAAGCTGGTGGTCCATTAGCTGTGACTGCGTGCGTAAAGTAGCTGATTCAGCAGAAACCTGTGTGATCTGTTGCAACAGATTACGGACGCGAGATTCGCGAAGAGGTTCTCCATCGGACGATCCTGGGTAAACATGATTTCCTGGATGCCTTTGCTGCGGCAGCACAGCTGCAACCATTTTGCCTAGAGCTGCCTCATTGATAGTTGTAATCCGCCCTGATGCAAAGAGAATTGATACCCCCTGCGCGTGTGTTGTCAGTCGCACGATGCCCTATAAATTCACACACCTCGTCAGCGTCGTTTTGAATAGGACTGGTAGACGAGAACGCATGTTCGCGACACCTCTTACCGGTTGAAGAGGTAGTTTGTCACCATAGACTCTAGTGCCATCGTCCAGCGTTCCGTTCGTTTCTGCATGTGCGTTCTGGGCTTTTGCAAGCAGATCGGTGCTCCGACACACGAACGCTGAGCCACTCGAGCAATAAATGCACACCGCCAACCTGTTCAGAAATGTCAACGATTGTACAGCACGTCCAATCTCCAGCTTCTTCACTGAAACCGGGAGGGACTCGGCAGGGCTACTATTTTCAAGATCAACAAATCCAAGTTGTCCTCGAATACCAAGAACCAAAAGTGCATTAAGCACCAGCGACGACGGACCTACTTCGTTGTGTTCCGACAATAGCGTAGGCGACACAGAAGACGTGAACGGAACGATCACTTGAACTGGTTGATCCAGCCGAAGAAGAATACCACTGCGAATCACCGTTGCCTTCGCGACGTCTCCTTTCACACAAGGGTACTGAACCAAAGTGAACCTCACACAACCATCTAGATCACCCTGCAGTACAGCCGCCATGCCCGCGTAGTTAACTAGCTCCGGGAACAGTTTTTTCAGCACCCCACTATGGCTCAAATCCCGACTATTCAAGCATAATGTGCACGTGGGCTGCTCGCCTTCGATCTCGTCCAGCTCCAGTGACTGGTGGCGCTGCAGTTTAGACGCGGAGCTCCCGCGAGTGCTCACAATCAACGTCGTCGGGGTCACTAAACTTCTCATCAGCGTTAGAGACGACAGTCCCGACCCTGCAGGCACATGTTCAACCGACTGCACCCCAGGAAGCTGACAGAACCACCGCACACATCCACCTTCACTCTCACTACCAGACGAACGCTCCAGCACCAATTCACTCGTCACCACCCCCACGCCAGGCTGCAATTGGCCTGGCAACGTCACAACCCACACGTTCCCATCTGCAGCGGTGACCAAGAGTTTGTGGCGAGCTTCACCAGCCTCAGACTCGCTGCAATTGTAGTCAGCGACGTCTGTGATTGGCACATTAGACCTGATAATGCACTGCATTACGATAAGAATTTATTAGAGGAGGTCCATGGGATTTCAAATGGAACAGCTTACCCATACGCGGCCATCGACCAGAAAATGCAGCAAATTTGAGCGGATCTTCACGACGATGGACGTCTTCGATGGCCCATTGCTGCTGCTAGCCCTTAATACCACCAGAAGCGGAGAGCGGTCGGTCACGCGGGTCAACTGCGCCGAGGAGCTTGCCATGGAGCGATGGTTGCCAGCAGCGGTCAGATTTGACAGATTACGAATCCTTCATCTATTATTGACATAACACGTATTCTAAAATTGACACAACAAGTAATTCAGTTAAAAAAACATCATTTACATTTACCGGGTATGCATTTACTTTTCAATTGGAGAGCAAGATTTAGACATAAGGTAAACGGCCAATTCGGGGCCGCTTTACTAAGCAGCTCGTTACCTTGTTTATTGCTTGGGATCCAGTGCGCAGCAAAAATAACTTTTGGCAGTTCTGAAAAGCTCGCTGTCTCCGCTTTTTTTTAAAGATTTTTCTTGGCCACGGACCAATGATAACGCCCTCCGGAGCCGTCATCGAATGA
>JAHWLE010001040.1:0-14764 GCA_024679135.1 Phytophthora foliorum
CCTCGTCCTGCGCGGGCTCCTGGAGCTGCTGGCGCAGCTGCTTGAGCTGCTGCACGGCCTTCCGCACTAGGAACGCGCGCACCTTCTTGGCCTCGCGCTGCAGCAGCGAGCAGCTCTTGTGCACCAGCTTCTCGTGCGCCGAGAAGGTCTCGCCGCGCTTCCGCTTGCCCGCCATGATCGAATGGCTGGTGTCCAGTATGGTATACACATGGGTGTGCACCACACAGTCTTCATTTTTGGAGACCGGATATAACTATACATCACGGAAAGGTTCTAATTTTAGAGGAGGATGGACAACTATAGAACATGTAGCCATTTAGAGGTACCTGTTGTTGCTGCTGCCAGAAGGGGAGAGTTACAGCTAGAAGAACGAGGTGATGACTGTCAAGACGCCGCCGACGCAGCATCGATCGACGGCCACGCGACTGGCCGGGAAGGACATCGCTGGCGTCACGCGGGTCGTGGCGCAGAGCGATTTGGACCGGATCAAGCAGCGCGCAGTGATCTTGACGGATTCAGCGGCCAGGCAGCTCAAGCTCGAGCGGGAGACGCAGCAGGCGGCCTCGAGGCACGAATCACAGGAACGCAAGCGCCGCATGATGGAGAAGGAGATCGAAGTACGCGCGCGACGGGAGCAGTCAGCCATGGAGCTGGAGCTCGAGGCCGACCGCAAGGCTCTGCTAACGGGCAACGAGGTGGTCAACAACCCGCACCTTGAGTCGTTGCGCAAGATCAACTCGCTGGCCATGGCGGCCACGGGCTACCAGCTCTGTGACGCACTGAAGGAGCACCAGCGTGAGCGCCAGATGATCGAGTCCCGGTACAACAACATCCACGACAGCATCATGGAGCGCGAGCGCCGCCACGACATCCAGAAGCGCAAGGACTGCGAGGTCGAGGCGCACGCTAAGCGGATGGAAGCTCGCCATGTTCTGGAGGAGCAAATTGCTGAGCAACACAAGAAGACCATCCGAGATGAAGAGGCCAAGGCGATCGAAGCGCAGAAGATCCTCAAGACGTACAAGCAGTACGAGCTCGAAGAGCAGCGGAAGCTGGAGCAGCAGCGCGAGAAGCAGAGAGAAAGCATGCGTCAAGTAGCGCAGACCAATGATCGTATCAAGCAGATGAAGGAGGAGATGATTATCCGAGAGAAGAAGGAGGAAATGACAGCTGCAGCTTATCTCCGCAAGAAGGCGCTCGAGGAGGAGGCCAAACTGAAAGAGGAAGCTCGCATTAGAAAGTCGAAGGAGCTACGTACGGCCAAGCTGCGTGCTCAACAGGAGAAGGCGCAGGACAAACAGGCCATCCAGGACGAGTTCCGCGCTAAGAAAGCATACGAGGAGACCGAGAAGAACACGCGGCTCAAGGAGAAGCGCGACAAAGAGAAAAAGATAGCCCTAATGCAGTCCATTCTGCAAGACCGGAAGAAACAAGAGGCTTTCCATGCCGAGCAGGCCCAGCGTATGCGTGACTTGGACGCAAACATGGATCGACTCGGACGACTGCAAGTTGAACGCGAGTACCAGCACCACAAAGCTGTTGAAGCTGCGGCCAAGGAGCGGGAACTCAACCATGGCGACCTGTTACAGCAGCAGATCGAGTCCAACGAGCAGCGTCGAATGAAGGCCAAAATGTTCGAGCAGAATGATGCCAAGTTCCTAAAGAAGAAGGCGCTGAAGGAGAGTATTCTAGCTGAGAAGGTGAGGGTCGACACATTACAGAGACTACAGAAGAGGGGGGTCCCAGAGGAATACCTCCGTGAGCTCAGCCGTATGAACATCAACGAGTCGAACGCATGAAATAGCAGTGATAGGACGACAGACCATCTATTACAATGAAGGTGATATTCACAACACTGCGGTGGTTGAAAACCGGTTGCGATGGAGGTCGAATAATGAAACTACACACAAGCAAGCATTGAATTGGTGGAGTACTGAAGTTTGTCGTCACCACGTCTTGGTCACCGTTGCAAGTCGCCTGGAAAATGATCATCACAATATTGTACCCTCGACAGCCCGAGAGACAAGAAGCTTTCGCTAATAGATTCTTGAATGAAAGTTGACAGCAGTGCACCTAGCCTGCTCGGTGGGTCTCCGTTGCCACCGAATTCGGCGGTTAAGATCCCACGCTGTTGCCATGAAAACCTTCGCGATTGGGTTTTCGGGTCTTGCAATCGCCTCGGCAGCGGTCGATGTCGACGATGTTCGCCGAATGTCACTCGTCTGCGTGTCAACTATCCCAAGCGACGAAGGACACTCACAAATCTGTCAAGTGCCGTGGGTCTTCGTGGGGATACACCGGCAGATCTACAGTGCGGCGGGGAGCGACAACGGCGTGCCTACGCTTACCTTCAATCTGCCTTCGAGGCTGTTCTGGTCAAGTATAGCGTGGATGTTGTGCTCATGAGAGCGACAGCTTCCCATTGCAAATAATGTAGCGGCCCGCAGCGGGTCCCGCAAGCGCCAGTGTACATTTTGCCCGATGCTGCAGGACACGTCGAAGGCATCAGTGGAATTGAACCTTGGAATGTCACGCACGACTACACCAACTACGGATTCTCGACGCTGGAGGCGAACCGAACAATGCTCTCGTCGAAATTTATCAAGAGCTCGTACTATTATCGACGAATTTGCCACATGGAAGACCAACTACGCAGGGCTAAAACAACTGCAATCAATGGCAACGAGAACTTACGCCTGTTCACCCGAGATTCGGAGCTGTCTCTGTCTTGGGGTCACAAGGATGTGAACGAGTTACTAACCACCAGATGGTAGGGTCAACGTGGCCACAGGATGAAGCCTGACCTTGAAGAAGTAGCATGCAACCCAGGTCTTCCTCTCGACGTTGGCATCACCCGCCGAGTGTTCCTGACAAAGCTGGTCCAGATAGCGCATGATTGCTCTTAGACAAGCGCGTATCGAGATTGACGTGAAAGCCTTGGTGTGCGAATAAATTCAATGGCTGTTCGCCTGCAAGGGTCATCTGAACAACTCGGATGGTTGTCATATACTGTGGGCTAGCAAGCCGCATGTTAGAAGCCACCTTTCATGGCAATTATGCTGGATGACATTGGACGGCTGTCGAAGGTGTATGGCAAACCAGGATCGAGTCTTATGACATAGACTCAATGAACTCTCTCCGTCACTCGAAAGCTGGAGCAAGGGGCATCTTCTGTCGTCTCTTGCGATCGCTTGATAGCGCGGTCACTCTAATGTAGATTCTCCCTTTGCATCAGCTCTAGATTCGAGGCTACTGCTGGACAAGGCTCAATTCCCATCAAGAAAGTTACACTCCTTTCCAATCCACGAGGCAGAGACCATGGCACGCAACAAATGGACACCCCAGCGACTGATGAGACCGATGTTTCCACCCCTATGTCACCTTTACCAACGTTCAAGCCCGGTACCGGGTTTTGGAGGTGCGGTCGACTTGCTCATTCCCCGATCTACCGTCTTGAGCTCAAGTCTTCGATAGGTCCCTGATGTCCACAAAGGTTCTCACTCTCGGACTCCTAGCACTCGGTGCCGGTGCTGCAAGGGCTACCGTCCTGGTGGACGACACCATCTGCGCGTGGAGTTGGTCGTTGTCCTCACTCGGGTGCCAGCCATCGACACTATGCACGTACAATTACAACGTTGGCGATCTCACGCTCAGTCAGTCCTGCCGCGTCAAGGACGGCGTCAACTACTACCCGCAACAGGTTCACTTGGCTTATGCAGGGGAGACTGCCGGAACGGGCATGACGGTGTCGTGGGCGACGTACGAAGCGGTGAGCGACAGTTCGTTGTGGGTCGGAAGCTCGGAAGACTCTCTGACACTCGTGGACACTACGGTCGAAAGCATCAACTACTACCACGACGATACGTACAACATGTATCACCATCATGCAAAGGTCTCCGGTTTGTTGCCACACACGAAATACTACTACAAGGTTGGTAGCAAGGCCCAGATGACGTACCAGAGCGATGTTTACTCTTTCGTGACGGCACGATCGGCCTCAGACACCAGCACTTTCAACGTACTGATCTACGGAGATGCCGGTGACGGTGGCAACTCGGTGGGGACCCTTACGTACGCGAATACGCTGAAGTCGGACGATGTCGACTTGATCTACCACGTCGGTGATATTTCGTACGCCGACGACGACTACTTGGTGGTCAGTCAGACTACCGGGTTCTTCTACGAGGAAGTGTACAACAAATGGATGAACTCACTCGCCCCCGTCATGAGCGTCATCCCGTACATGGTGCTGGTGGGTAACCATGAGGCTGAATGCCACTCGCCTGCCTGTCAGCTTTCGCAGACCAAAAAGAACATGCTGGGCAACTACACGGCGTACAACGCTCGGTTCAAGATGCCGTACGAGGAGAGTGACGGCACTCTCAACATGTGGCACTCGTTCGACCATGGCCCGCTCCACTTCACATCCCTTTCGTCCGAGACCGACTACCCGAACGCACCGACGAACCAGTACACTTTTACCAACAAGAACGGCAACTTTGGCGATCAATTGGGCTGGCTAGAGACTGAGCTGGAGAAGGCAAATGCCAATCGCGACAATGTTCCGTGGGTCATCGTCGGTATGCACCGCCCGCTGTACGATGTGGCAGGATGCAACGATAACGGAGTGCCAACGGATCAGAACGCCTATGTGCAGTCCGCATTTGAGGATCTGTTCATCAAGTACAAGGTGGATGTAGTGCTTACGGGTCACCAGCACTACTACGAGCGTCAACTGCCCATTGCAAACAACGCGGCGGTCATGGACGGCGTCTCGGACGACTACAAGACTTACGACAATCCGCAGGCGCCGGTGTACATCCTGACAGGTGCTGCGGGCAACATCGAGAACCTGACGAGTGCCCCCACTGGAACTGCGCCGTGGAATGCCGCGGTGGATTACTCGCACTTTGGTTACTCGACGCTGGAGGCGAATCACACGATGCTCTCGTGGAAGTTCATCTCGGCCTCGGACAAGAGCGTCACGGACGAATTCGTCATGTATAAAACGAGCTAGGCGCAAACTTCCACTCGCCTCTGTTTGTAGTTTTTGTTGTTGTTTCAATACGGCAAGTTAGCTCCAATTCAATTCAAATACAATGCTCGTTCTTTTAACTGTGTTGAGAAGTATACTGGTTACCACAGTTGGTCCCCACAGAGGAGAGGTTGCAACTGTAGGATACATGTAGGAGGAAATTGTATCAGTAGTGGTTATCACGGTTCAAACCTTCACAAGCCACTTTCCCCCAATCACAACCAACTATTTGGGCCCTCCATATTTTCCTCTTTTTTCTATCAGCCGGCAACGACAGGACATGAAGATTTGATTTGATTGGCTGTAGAAACTTTTTCAACCAGTACATGTAGTATAAGAAACAAACTACCAACACGAAGAACCGCTCAGCGCCTGTGTTTGTTGTGTGTGTGAGCTTCTACACTCGCTGCGGTGCAGTTCGCAAGCGAATGCTTTGCGTGTTACAGTACAGTATGTATTGAAAAGCACCACACCTCCCTTGCTGTCTGATAGAACTTCTACAGTAAGTTTCTTCAGTCTTCATCGATTAGTACATCACAATGTTCGAAAGACTTGGTCAAATAAACTACCTTACGTGAAGCTGACATCCACCATGGAGCCTCCATTGGAGAGTCTCCGTTTCCATTAAAGACGGCGTCCGACGCGTCGATCCTGTGCTTTGAATCACCGAACGACAGAATGTCTACCTGTAGTTTTCCCGTCGAGATTGGCCTCATGATTATGGCATCGTCTACAATCATTGCTTGTCCCTGTGCTTATTGAGAGGGAATAATGGTCGAGAGTGCTTTTGAGATGGGATTAGTCTCGCTCTCTCGCCACTCACTTTGAATTTGACCCCCTGCACGTGACACAGTGCCTCCTTTTCTGATGACGCTGATCTCGTTAATTACTCTGCTCGCTGCTGTCGTTGGTGCGAACGTCGTGGTGGATGACAACACGTGCTACCGGAACAAGGCGCGGGATGTCTGCGAGCCTGAGAGCCTCTGCGAATTCAATTTCAACCTCGGCGACCTCAATTTCAATCAGTCGTGTCGAGTGAAAGAAGGCGTGAACTTCTACCCGCAGCAGATCCATTTGGCTTTCGCGGGGGAAAAGGCTGGCACGGCTATGACGGTGTCGTGGGCGACGTTCGAGGATGTGACGGACAGCGCAGTATGGGTGGGGAGCTCTGAGGATGCTCTGGAACTGGTGGACACACCGGTCTCCAGCGTGAGCTACTACAGCGGCAATTCCTACAACCTGTTCCACCACCACGCTTCAGTCACCGGACTCAAGCCTCGCACCAAGTACTTTTACAAGGTGGGGAGTCAAGGCGACGACAAGTACACGAGCGATGTGTACTCATTCATCACAGCGCGACCGGCGACAGATGAGAGCACAGTCAACGTTGTGATCTACGGAGACCTAGGGGACGGCGAGCACTCGGTTGACACGATCGCGAACCTCAACAAGATGACGTCGAAGGACGTTGATATGATCTACCACCTTGGCGATATCTCGTACGCGGACGACGACTTCTTAAAACTGAACCAAGCCGCGGGCTTCTTCTACGAGGAAGTGTACAACAAGTGGATGAACTCATTGATGCCTGTAATGAGCGGCATCCCATACATGGTCCTGGTGGGGAATCATGAAGCTGAATGCCATTCTCCAGTGTGCCAAATCTCGCGAAAGAAGAGAAACGCGCTTGGCAACTACACAGCGTACAACACGCGCTTCAAAATGCCGTACGAAGAGAGTGGCGGGGCTCTCAATATGTGGCACTCGTTTGACCACGGTCCGATCCACTTCACGTCGCTGTCGTCCGAGACAGATTACCCGGGCGCACCGACGTACCAACTGACGCTGTGGGTCAAGAACGGTAACTTCGGCGACCAACTGAGCTGGATCGAGGCGGACCTCAAGAAGGCAGACGCGAACCGCGCCAATGTCCCGTGGATCTTCGTGGGGATGCATCGCCCTCTCTACAGCGTCCTCAACTCGAAGAACGATGTGCCCACCGAGCAAACTGCTTTCATCCAGGCGGCGTTTGAAGAGCTCTTGCTCAAGTACAAGGTGGATGTGGTGCTCACAGGCCACAAGCACTACTACGAGCGGGAGCTGCCGATCGCCAAGAACAAGGCCGTGATGGACGGGGTTTCAGATGACTACAGGGTGTACGACAACCCGCAGGCCCCCGTGCACATTTTGACGGGAGGGGCTGGCCAGGTGGAAGGCATGTCGGAGCCGCCGAACAACACGGCGTCGTGGAACGCAGTGTCGGACTACGAGCACTTCGGGTACTCGACGCTGGAGGCGAACCGCACGGCACTGTCCTGGAAGTTCATCTTGAGCTCGGACCAGTCGGTGCAGGACGAATTTGTCATGTACAAGACCGACACCACGCAGACAGGAAGCGAAATGAGCTAACATCAGCCTTCAACATGCTCGAGGTATGAGACACCTGATCATGGGTGTCACGCTGTCATCCCCAATGGAGGCTCCATGCAGCCGTCTCCGCCGCTCTTCACTTTCAAAGCTTCGGGCCCGGTCTCAAGCACCTTCGACCCAGATTATCAAGCGCGATGCCTCCGCTCACCGCGACGTCGAAGCCCCTGCAGCCGGTTACTCTATCCCCGAGCTGCGTGAAAGAGAGTGAGCATTGTGCCCGTGATGCATGGATCGAGAAGGTCGTCGCATCTCAAGAGCGCCAAGCAGATATATGTCCGTCCAAACAGCACTTAAGAAGCTCGGAATCCAAGTACGGCAGAAGCACCAGCAACGTCGATGTTAGTGGCGAGCACAACTACGGGGAGGAGCTGCAGAAGTACATCGCGGAGGCGACTGCAAACTTGGAAAATCCTCTCAATGATTCGGACGATTCGGATGAGGATAGTTCAAACGAAGACACGGATCCACTATCTTCGTGCAGCGACGACATCTTTGACTTCGAGGGAGATGACATGGACGACTACGTTGTGCCACCCGTTGAAATCCCTCGTTGCTATCGCACGCAGGACCTGCGAGGTGGTGTGGTGGTCGGGGGAAACTGCGTTCTCTTTACCAACTGGGCATTCAAACGCCAATACCGGCGCATGCGGCACTTGCGTCCGATTCCGGAGCGTAAGGACGCTGGTGATCATGAATTACCTTCGTCGGATGGAGTGAACGAAACTAAAGGAAGGTACTCTGGAAAAACTGTTGAGCTGTAGAGTAGGACTGAGTATATTTGAAAAGAAATGGCTGAATGGAAGCCTTAATTTGATCGACATGAGCGTGTACGGCAATTGTGTTGGTGAGAACTATGGTAGCACTAACACTGGACTGCACAGGTGGTTTCAGTTGAACTCCTGGGTGAACCTAGCCGGTCGCCACGAAAGCCCAAAGCGTTGAAAATCAGCGGCTCCTCTGATCACAGGGCTTTCTCCTCTCGCACAAGATTGCAGCCGCCGGAAGCACACGAACAGTAAACCTCAACTGCTGTTTTCGTGCGAGATTAACGGACGAAACTTCTACCTTTTGACCAGACACGCGTGAAGCAGCTGAGTCATCGCCAAAAACTTGGTTTCTGCTGTTGCTCACGCAATAGGGCTTCAAGCTCCACGTCTTTCTTTCAAGTCCCTTCTGCGCTGTGTGGCGGTGTTTTGATCGGGTTCATTCCTGAATCCTCTTCGCAGTTCACAAGGCGTGCTTCAGTTCCATCGAGTCAATGCTACCCTCCGCTTCGATTGCCGGACTAGTATCATCGGTCACAGTCGTCGCTTTGTCGTGGTGACTGCTGCTGATCCATCCTGCGGCGTGCAGTACTCGACCATGAACACTGAAGGCGACTTGGTGGGAACCGTGCTGTACCCTGCCAGCCCCGAAGTTTGCTGCGCTAATTGCACGGCCAACCCGGACTGCCAATTTTTCGTTACCGACGATGGTGGCTGGAGGCACATCGAGCCCAAGTGCCGTCTCGTGAGCAAGGCTCAAACGATGTGCGACTATCTTCACGGCAGCTACGGCAAGAATACCGTCGTCATCTCCGGCCGCGATATTCCGGCGTGGGGCAAGTGCGGTGACCAAAGTGGCTTCAAACTCTGCACTCAGGGATTCTACTGCCAACCTTGGGACTCGAACTACTACCAGTGCATCGAAAAGCCCAAAAAAGGCGAGGTATACACCAACGTCGACTTGTACGGACACGACATCAAGCGGATCCAAGGCATCCAGCCCGGAGCATGTTGCGATGAGTGCGACAGAACCATGGGCTGCGTGGGCTACACGTACGTGAACGACGACCCTCGAGGCACCCAATGCTACTTGAAGGACAGCGTCGACGGGTGGACGAAGAAGGTGGGTGTCCACTCTGGCACCATGCCCGACCTCCCCGCCTGATCCAAGTGCGGCGACTACTCTGGATTCCGGTCTTGCGCCCTCGGGTTTTACTGCCAGCCATGGGACCGGACCAATTACCAGTGCATTGAACGGCCCCGATGCTACGTGGAAACGAACATCGATTACTACGGCAACGACATCAAGCGGGTGACGGGAATCGGCCCCGGCGAGTGCTGCGAGGAGTGTGGCAAAACGGAGGGGTGCGACGCGTACACGTACATCAACGACGACCCCACAGGAACACAGTGCTATCTCAAAAGCAGCAATGCTGGCCGCGTGGAGAAAATCGGGGCGGTATCGGGTTACGTTACGCTCGGCATGAAGTAGCTGCACATATTTGATTCTGTAACAACAAGCTGCAAACCAAATACACGAATGTTGACAGTCAGTGCAATATGTACCGAAATGCTCGCACCGTTCTGTGTGCAGCACACTAAGTTGTACAGTGACGTCATCCTGATCATCGTTGGGTAGATTCACTTTAAGGCTGGCGGCTACAAGCCCCCGCAGCCTGCTCTGTTCCAACTCACACTCTGCGCCGCTGGTTATTGAATGGTCTCGAGTGTCGCTGTCCAAATGAGGTGCGGGGGGCTCGGCTGGCTGCCGTCTATTTGGCGTTCTTCTTGCCCTTGTAGACCTGCTTGCCATGGTCCCACGGGACGTAGTTGTGCTTCCACATGTGCTTGATCTGGCGCTTCATGGTGAGCGAGAAGAGCACGATGAAGTAGATGAGCAGGATGGGCCAGAACACGGGCACGTCGAAGGCGCTGCTGAGCGTCATGAGCAGCGACACGATCGCGGCCTTGAACGTCGAGTACCAGAACTGGAACTCGGGCACGCGGCGCGTGAAGGGCCGGAACTCCTCGCTCTGCTTGTGGGGCAGCAGCGGGCCGTCGCTCTCCATATCCACTTGGGGCGAGAGGAACCCGATGAAGAGATTCAGCAGGTAGATGCCCAGTCCGTAGGTCACAATGTGGAAGGCGTTGAGGTAGAAAACGCGCACGAGGTAGAGCGCCAGCAGCCCCAGCGCCACGCCCCAGCGCGCGTACACGTGGATCGTGGACTTGTCCAGCATGTACTGCCATTTCCTGCCACAAGACGCGTTAGGATCGGCGATTGATACAAAGATTGCGGACGACGCACCTCTTGATGGAGACGCTCACGCGCGCGATGAACGGCGGCTCCGTGAGACTGCGCGAGTCTCCTCCCTCCATGATGGTGGCTCGGTGACTGGCTAGTTGGCTCGCTACGTCTGCGGGGCGGCGCTTGCTGGTGCTTCCCCGTGTCGGTCGATTGTGTACTGGAGAAAACCGATGTGTGCGGAACATAAAATAGGTGGAGCACGTAACTTGTGTATTTGGTGTGGCTGCGACGTGAGACAACTAGTGCGGCTTCATGTCGAAGCGGTCGACGGACGCCTGGATGCTGTGCAGGACCTTCTGGATGCTCGCCATGGCATCCCGCACGAACAGCAGACCCTGTATTCAGATGGGATACGTGTCAGTGCATTGCAGCTATTGTAGTGGAAGTCGACGCACCTCTTTCTTGCTGGAAGACGCTTGCACCCTCGCCTCCAGCTGCTCGCGGTTGGAGTCGGTCGAACCCACTTCAAGCTGCAAGTGCAGACCCTCCGTCTTGATCAGCTCGATGGAATAGGCCTACAGACATAACATTCGCCAATTAGTTGGGACTATTTGGTGGCAAGTGCGCGTTTGTCGGCTCACCTTGTCCAGCATTTCCCAGTCGTGCCGGAACTGCTCGTGCGTCTCCACGAACAAGTCGTAGTCGCTCTCGTCAAGAATCACCGACCGGCCGCGGTAGTTTGCAAGACGCTGACAGATCTGCACTACGACAGACGGGAAGAACGACAGGTCGGGCAGACGCGACTGCTTCACTCGATCGGACACGAGCGCCGACCGCACGCGCGCACGCTTCACCTCGACGCCTGGTGTTGACGCCTTGATCGGCTTCAAGGCATAAATATCTTTAGGCTCGCTGCTCGGTAAGCTTTGAGCAGGAAGTTCGGTGTGTACTTCTGTGGATGTGATACCATCGGTAGAAATGGTTGTTGGCGACGTCGTCAGTTGGACGGAGGCATTGAGCTCCGTTCCTGTCGCCTCCATCTCTTTTGTACTCGCTGTCACCGCATTTTCGTCAGTATCTATGGTTGCACTTCGGCCCCTCTTGACTTCGTTCGCAGCCTTCTTCTTCGCTCTCCGCGATATTTTGCGTGGAGCACCCACCTCCTCATCATCCGAATCGGACGAGAAAAGAGCATGGAACTCTGCATCTCTAGCGGCAGCAGCGGTCGCCGCGCTGACAGTCACCTTCGGAGCTTCCTCTTGCTCCTCTTCTTCTGCCCTGTGCTCTCCAGATTTTTGTTCTGCAGTCAAATTCGTCGACGATTCCTCCACGTCCACCTCGAACCCTTTCTCGATCCTCTCTTTCGCTTCTTTGGCATCTTCCTTAGTCAAGGCAGAGGGCAGCACCAACTTTCTAGACCTGCGTGTGATCAAGCAATTAGCCTCACGTCAACAGTAGGCAAGATTTGAACTCACCGCTTGTGGCCAGTCGCAACGGACCACGCGCTTCCACCTGCCGACACCCTCGACGTTGGCCCACTAGACAAACGCGTCGCCAACCGCTGTCGTTTCGCAGGCTTCTCCAGCCCGGGATCGATCAGCTTCGACGCCCGTGACTTGGACGCGAGCACCGACTTGGCGTGTTTGTCCTTGATTCGGTCCTTCTCCGTGTCGTCCAGCAGCCTTTGCACCAACAGCTTCTGGTGGATTGCACCTGTCTTGTAAATGCTATAGCCACCACCTGCAGAGTCGTCTCCAGCGTCTCGACGGAACGTGCAGACGTGGTTAATGCCCGGGTCCTCTGGAAACGACAGCAGCTCGTACTGCTCCTCGTCTGCAGCCAGTTTCACCGTCAGGAGACTCGTCTTCTTGCTCTTGGAGGCGCCGTCGCCAGTTGCCACGTTCAGTCGGAGCGAAACTTGCTCTGGCGCGTGGCGAAGCTTCTGCAGCAGCTCCGGAGTGAGGCGCACGCGAGCTGCCCAGGCCGGTGGCGCCGCCTCGCTGTCGTGCAGCGCGTACTACACGAGGCGGCAGCAGTGGAAAGAGGCATCGTTAGACGCGCAAGAGAGTGGAGATGCTGGACACGGTCGGTGCGCTGCAATGTACGGCGTCGATGGCGCGCAGAGAGCGCTGGAGCCGCCGCGAGCGTACCTGCGCATTCGCCTCCATGGCTTGCAAAATGTGTCTTGAAGGAGACTAAATTACAATTTTGACCAAATTGCAGACTGCGACTTAGTGTGCTATGATAGCAGTACGAAATCGCTGTCAATTCGCGAGCCGTGTCATTGAAGCGCACAACAATATCCGCTGCCAAGCACTGAGGCAGCTGCTGTGGTGCTGGGGACCACCAGTCGGAAAATGTCTTCCGTGGTCTTGCTCGATTTGGTGATGCTACATGTAACTGCATTGAGATTTTGAATCGTTGCCGAGGAGAGGTTCCGCCCGCTTATTAAGATGATAGTGGCAAGGAACTATACAGCTCATTGCGGCAACAGTTGAAATGACAGGTTCCCCCAAGGTGGTCACTCGCGCAGTCATCGTCAAAGCAGCCTTTCACCGTAATCGAAAGTGTTTTGCGACAGTTCCGGGGCACATGCGGCCGGATGACTATTAGTACGGCTCAATACCTAATACTTTTGAGCAATCTGCTGGCAGGGGACATTGGAGGCAGAGCTGCCATTCGATCACCACCCGAATTTTACGTCGTTTAGACTGCGACTTGGTTGGGTTTGGCCTCTTGCGCTGTTCATGATCGACTTGATTATCACTTCCGGTCGATCATGGTGAAGACAAACATGCGCGGGCTCGCCTAGACGCACCTCTGAACGAAGAGTATCTGGCATGTGATGGATTCCACCCAACCCTTTCACCGTAATCGGACGGTGATTCGGTATGATGTCCTTTGTAGATCATATCAGGGGATATTATATGCACATATTGTCGAATGACCGTACTGGAAGAGACCTTGTAAACAGCACTTCTATACAATATCCAAGCGAGTGTCACTAATACTCGACTGACCCCATGCAACCCCGTCATCTTGCCGGAACGACAGCGGCTTACATGGAGTCACGCACCGACAGCAAGTGGACTAGTACAGCTTCACAGGAGCTGGAATTGGACCTATGAACTCATTCACGAATTCGCCTCCGACCAAGCACATTGGAAAACAAGCAACCCATTGCAACATGTCAACTGCTCCCAGAACCGTCAACGCCTACGCCGCCTTCGACAGCACTGGCGAGTGCAAGCCGTGGCAGTACCAGTCCCGTCCTCTCGGTGCTGAGGATGTGGAGGTCAAGATCTCTCACTGCGGTATTTGCGGTACTGACCTGCACACGATCGACGGAGGCTGGGGACCTGGTCCGTACCCGTGCGTCGCTGGCCATGAGATCGTCGGCGAGGTGACTCTCGCTGGTCCGAGCGTCAAGAACCTCGCTGTTGGTGACCGCGTCGGCGTTGGTGCTCAGGTGTGGGCCTGCCTGAACCGTGACCCTCAGGACAAGTGCCGCGACTGCGCCGATGGGGAGGACGCTGTGTGCAACCAGGTCGTCTGGACCTACAACAGCACCTACAAGGACGGCGCCAAGGCGCAAGGCGGGTACGCCGACTACGTGCGCGTGGATAGCAACTACGCCTTCAAGCTCCCCGACGCGCTGCCGTCTGACGTGGCCGCTCCACTCCTGTGCGCCGGTGCGACGGTGTTCACGCCTCTAAAGCAGGAGGGCGTCAAGGCTGGTGACCGTGTCGGTGTTATCGGCATCGGTGGCCTGGGTCACATCGCCATCCAGTTTGTCCGTGCGCTGGGTGCCACACCTGTTGCTTTCTCGCGCTCTGCTAGCAAGGAGCAGGAGATCTTGTCGCTAGGTGCCGAAGAGTTTTACAACCTGAGTGACCCGGAGCACCAGAAGAAGGCTGCGGGTAGCGTCGACTTCCTGCTTCTCACCGCTGACGCCAAGAACATGCCGTACGACCTGTACCTGAGCCTGGTGCGCAAGCGTGGCACGCTCATCATGGTCGGTATCCCGAACGATGGCGTGAAGTTCAGCCCGTTCCTCATCGTGCCGACTGCACTGCGCATTCGTGGGAGCTGCATCGGTAGCATCGAGGACATCAAGGAAATGCTGGAGCTGGCAGCCAAGGCGAACGTGCGCCCGATCATTCAGAAGCTGCCCATGGCCAAGGTGAACGACGGTCTCAACATGGTTCGCGACGGTACTGTGCGCTACCGCGTCGTGCTCGAAAACTAGCTCGAGGGCGGCATGTGTGGTTTGAAACCACTGGTTTC
>JAHWLE010001041.1:347-14768 GCA_024679135.1 Phytophthora foliorum
CGTGCGCATGATGAAGGAGGCGTACGGCAGCGCGTGCAAGATCTGCGCGCGGCCCTTCACGGTCTTCCGCTGGAAGCCGGGCAAGCGCGCGCGCTACAAGAAGACGGAGGTGTGCCAGACGTGCGCGCGCATGAAGAACGTGTGCCAGACCTGCGTGCTGGACCTGCAGTACCATCTGCCCGTGCAGGTGCGCGACGCCTTCCTGGCCAAGGAGGAAGGAGGCGGCGCCCAGTTGGCCGTCAACGTGCCCGAGAGCGACGCCAACCGCGAGTGGTTCTCGCAGCAGCACAGTCGCATGCTGGAGCAGGAAGGAGCGGTATCTGCCTATGGCAAGGCCTCGGGCTCGGCCGACACCGCGCTGCTGCGGATGGCGCGGCGGGAGCCGTACTACAAGCGCAACCGCGCGCACTTGTGCTCGTTCTACGCCCGAGGAGAGTGCAATCGAGGCGACGAGTGCCCGTATCTGCACGAGATGCCGCGCGACAAGGACGACCCGCTGGCCAAGCAGAACATCAAGGACCGGTTTTACGGCAAGAATGACCCCGTGGCCGTCAAGATGCTCGGTGGACAGCAGCGGCGGGACGGGAAGAACGAGGGGAAGTCCCGTGGACCACCGCCGACACCGGAGGGTGCGTCAAAACCGAAACCACCTCCGCTGCCGCCTGGAAAAAAGCCTCCGCTTCCTGCTGGACCACCGCCGTCAGCTGCGGCTGTGAAAAAATCGGATTAGTTCACGTTAGGCCATACATCCACATACACTCTCAAGCACACAAGATCGTGGAATAGTGACGCTGCGACTGCGTTTCATTCCTTAGCAAATACGAGCAGGAAACTCTTTTCATTGTCGTACTTGGTCCCTTTGACAATGCTTGCCAGCCTTCTGCACTTCAACCTAACTTAGTCTTCATACAGACGAACCCCGTAGAGCATAAGTGCCCGCATGCAGGCCGCGTCTTGAGCTGCAGAAATGGTGCGTCCAACAGCACGCGACACCTGGAAACCGTCCACGTAGAGCGCCACAGCATGTTTAGGCGGTTCATTCTTTTTCGCCTTCTTTTTGCCAGTTCCCGTCTCACTGCCGCCTTCTTTGTCCTTTGGCACCAACACACCCGCTTCGCCGGTTGTCCCGGGCGCTTTGATACTCTTGAATTGGCACAATATCTGCCGCCCGCTGGAGCGCCTCCACTGCGTCACGTAGTGGGTAAACACCTTGCGTGGATTCATCCACTGGCGACGTCGAATAGCATCCGTCAGCCGTGGAAACAGCAAGCGCTCTAAGATTGAGCGAACTTTTCCTAAATCACCAGGGTTTTCCATGTACACAGCGCCAAGAGTAGCTTCGAACACATCAGCTAGCACGTCTTCCACATACAAGTTGCCGTTCTTCTTGACCTCGTTGCCCAAACGGATGAACTCTTCGTAACCAGCCTTACGTGCCACAATAGCCAGCTTTGTATTTTTCACTAGCGAAGAGCGTACCTGTGTGAGTAGATGCTCTTGGTGGTACGGAAAGGCATCAACGAGGAACTCTGATGACAGTAGTTGCAGCACAGCATCACCAAGAAATTCGATGCGCTCGTAGCTTGGGTCATGTCCGATAAATTCGTCATCGCCGATTTGAGGTTTCTTGAACGAGGCATGCGTAACAGCTTGAAGCCACAAATGCGTATTAGTGATCTCCACGCCAGAGCGACCTACAAAACGACGATGCAGTAATCGTGTTTCTGTGTACTTGCTCCACTGTGTGATAGCAGCACGATCGATATCCACGAACTTTTTCGCCTCAACTAGGAGTTCATCGGTAGTAAGGAAGCACAGATCACGTAACTCGGAATCGTGCATGCCCATGAGCTTCCCGAGCAGTGCGCGGCATGGAACAATGCCTTGGTCTTTGTAGAGCGCGCCTAATAGAGCTTCAAAGCAATCAGCAGTAATTTTTGCCTTGATCTCTTCATTCAGTTTCGATAAATCGAACGCACTCAGCAGTAGCGACTCAAAATTTGCTGTTTTTGCCATTTTGCCGAGACTGTCATTGTTAACGATATCAACACGAGTCTGATGAAGGAAACCTTCCTCAGCGTTGGGTAGCTTCAAAAATGCCGACGAAGCCACGAGAAATCCAAGAACAGCGTCGCCCAAAAACTCCAGCCGTTCATACGGACACAGATACCGTGAGTGGAATTCCTCTTTGAAATCGCCTGACAAGTGTTTTTCCGCAACCTGCCTCAGTTTGGAGGCGTTATTCCCTGCTGCCTTGCCAGCCACGGGTGTTTCGCCATCAAGCAGCATGCTACGTGATCGTTTGAGAGAGGCGACGTTCTCAAACACGTGTCCAAGTCGCACGCGCGATCGTGTCGCCTCGACTGTGTTAACGTTCTGCATACCGACATCGATGTACGAGCCGTGGGTGAATGCTTGGCGCAGCAGCGCCTTGTCCTTGAATTTCAGACCCATTGCCACCTCGAAGCTTGTAAGAAGCTTGAAGTGACGAATGTACTTAAGCACCATTGGCATCGCACTACCTACCTCAAACAGGTCAGTGCGTATACCTGTAAGATGGCACTCAACTGGGCGCACTTCTTCGGAAAGGGGTTCAACCTCAGGTGATAACTGTAGAAACTCCCCATCTTCCTGCCACTTACGAATCCTCTTTTTGGCCTTGGCACCATCGTAGTTGCGTGCACCTTGGCTGCGGTGAGCAATTGCACGCACCACGTATCGTCCATCTTTCGTAACGACGCCATGCTCCTCGCCAGACGAAGGCTTACCCTCCTCCGTCTCCCGGGGTTCTGAAAGAAACTCGTCAACACGGAAAGCGCGCGGCTGGCCGTTGATGCGAGTGGAGACAATGCAATCCACAAGCTCACGGTGATCAAATTGCAGTAGGAAATCGCGCACCGTAAACTTGGCACTCGTGTCCAGATACTCCAATACTTTCTGCACTGATAGCAATCGCCCCACAGCATAACCCACACGGTTAGGCGAATGCAAGTCTTCAACATGGAGCAGTGGCTCTTCGTTCACGGCAACAAAGCGCGGCACTAAATGGTAGTCGCCACAAATCTCGGACGCGTCACCCGTGGCATGTGCCGGATCTGGAAAAACTTTTCCAAACAAGTGAGCCGGTTGAATCCCTAGCAACTGCTGGAACACGTATCGCTGCAACAAGAACAGCGAGTCGCCGAACGAACGATGGGCCTCTCCATTAACGTCCGCATCCACATCGTTACCGGTGGTTCCGCGCACCGACGACGGCAATTCCTCCGGAATGAAATGGACCTTGCACATGACTCCTCCACGCGTATACTCAAACTGCAAAGGAAGCGCCACAGTATCAGCCCTTTAGAAGAAAATGGTGCACTCGCAGTATTCCTCGATGAGTTCGCTCACCCTTGGCACCTCGGGCGGGTCGCCGTGACAAAGCAAATAAAACCCATCAAAGATGTAGACCCCATTCTCAATCACGATCGTAGTCTGCCGGGGGCAGCGTGGGTTCACTGCAACACACAGACACGTCCAATGTCAGTGTATCATTCCTACCACTAGACTCGGATGTCAAAACTCACTCTCAGCCTCCCATTGGAGACGGAAGCACTTGGTGGCTTTGCAGTGATAGGACACCCGTAGATAGTCGTCCCCGGGGTTTGCAGCCGTCGCAACAGGCGCAACGGGGAGCGTTGGCGTTGTAGCGAACGGATTGGACGTTGGCTGCAGCGGAATGGCCGGCGGTGGGGTCGTTGCTGGCTCTGGAACTGGTACCGGCTTGGGCAGCGCTTCCTTTGCAGCTGCAGACGACGACGCGCCCAGGAACGAGGCGTTCTGGTGCTCCATCTCGCTGATCGAGAGCCCAACGGACACGTCGTCCATCCCAGCGTATCCAAGTGCTGATGCCTATCACGCTGGGGTGTTACTGACCAATGAACGGCATGAAAGAATGGATTTTCAGCCAATTGGAAGAATGCAAGGACAATAATGGCGCAAGGTGGTGTCCGTGGTCGTCCGCAGAGCAGACATCTATATATTCATCATCCTTTCGACCTCCCTTCTCTGTCTGATGTGTGTGGGATGTTGGTGCCGAACGCGCGCGCCGTTTACACAAAGTACTTGCCCTTCTTGAAGCAGCTCATGCACAGTCGGTGGCGCAGCTTCTTCTCGCCGCACAGGGGGCAGTCCTGGAAGTGCACAATGTTCTTGAGGCGCTTGCTCAAGTCGTTGTTCCTAATCTTCTTGCGGGACGGCGTCACCTACAGCAGCAAAAACAACGAAACGTCCATTAGTCTTCCTACACAACCACTCGCTGAGCCATCCACGAAGCCACAGAAGCACTAGTTATCTGAATGCAGTAGTTATATCTGCAGTGTGTGGCTGTGTTCGTGGTCGTTACCTTGGACTTGGGGGCAGCCAGCCAAATGGCGTCGGCCAGCGGGTTGGTGGGCAGCGCGGACGACGCGCCGTTGAGCGCCAGGGGCGCCAGGATCAGCGTCTGCGACGTCGGGAACATCTTGTGCTGCAGGAACGTCACCGCGCGCTGCATCGCGTTACGCACCAGCATCGCCGCCATCTTCACCGGTCAGTTCTTGTCGTGAATGGAGCCGTACGTGCGGCCAACAGATAGCCGCCCGTGGTCATACAAAAAGCAAGATATACACTCAACGCGGTATGATTGGATAAAACTCGATAGTTTTTTTTTGACATGGCTTCACTTTTGATCCGCGTCATGGCCGACACGGTGCTGCAGGATGTGCGGCGCCAGGTGTGCGAGGCGCAGGAGAGCTGGAGGCGGAAGTGTGCTGAAGAGGACAAGATGGTGACACCTTTTATAACGCTGACGTACGCGCAGAGTATTGACGGGTCCCTGACAGCGGAGAGAGGTACGCGAGCTTGACGGCTGCAACTACAACGACGCTGACGACTAGCTGCTGTATCCAGGCAAGCCAACGTTGCTGAGTGGACCGGCGTCGATGAAGATGACGCATGTACTGCGTACACTGCACGATGGCATTTTGGTGGGCGTTGGGACTGTGGTCGCAGACAATCCGTCGCTGAATGCACGACTGGCGGAAGGCACGTTGTGGTGGGATGCTGCAGTCCAGGATGAGGGGAGCGTTGCTGATACTTCCGATTGCACAGGCAGCAATCCACGACCGATTATCATCGACACAAATCTGCGCTGTCCGACGACCATCAAGCTCTTTACACTGCCAACGTGCGAAAAGCCGATCATCGTTTTTGGTCACGGATCTCAAGATCCAGGTACGCGTTGGTCGTACCGTTCCGGCATGGAAACGGAAGTTAAAGGCTACTTACGCGGGTTCGGTTATTGGTTACAGATATTCTGAAGAGGAAGCAAGCTCTTGAGGCGTTGGGAGCTCAAGTCCTGCGATGCCAGATTGTGCATGGAGAAGACGGCCGCGACCACATCGATCTTCGCGACGCCTTCCGTACGTTCGCTGTGTTGCGTACGTAAAATGACTCAACAGTTTTGTCTTGATCCATTCTGTAGGCGTGGCAAAGCAGAACGGGATTAATAGTATCATGGTCGAAGGTGGCGCTGCAATTTTGACGTCGTGTCTCCAGGAAGCCACACAGCGGCACTTTATCGACCTCGTTGTCGTTACCATTGCCCCTACTTTCGTACGTTGCCGCATATTATGCAGTACCGCGTATATTGCCGCTCTCTAACTGCACGCTCTTTAGATCGGAGGTCTCCGCGCAGTAGGCAGCTTGCTCACTCCAAACACGTCCGCTCCGTCGGCATTCCCCCGCCTGTTGCACCCTCGCTACCATATTCTAGACAACGACGTGGTAATCCTCGGCCACCTCGACCACTAACGGAGCAAACGCGCGTAAAGAAGCTCGGACTGCGACGCGGCGCAGCGTAATGCAACCCCCGAATTCCACCGCTGCGTCTATATACCAGGCGTGCCACTTCAACCTAACGAAATGTCCAGCGCTCGCACGTCGCCGTTGCCTCTCAAAGCAAAAAGAAACTCTGGTGAATGCCACGCGCGCCGTCCGTGAAAGGCGCTGCGTCGCCTCGCATCCGTCGACTCCACCAAGGTGCAACCCAAGCAGGAACGTTAACCGTTTTCTGGCCAATCAGAACATTTACTGCCTCTTTTTAGCCAATGGGTGGGTTGACGGTTTTCTGTATTGGCTGTCGTCAGTGCTCAGAGCACCCGCTAAATTGGCGCTCGGAGGCATGTGCCAATCGCACTCGAAGCCTTCCTATTCCGCCGTCACTCGCGAGCTGTCCGGCTGGTGCCGATTACGTATTATTACTGCTTCTGATGGCCGCGCCCGCCACCGCCACTGCCGCCGCCAATGGAGCGGCCACTGAGCGGCCGCGCCGACTTTCTGTGAGCAACGCGAACGCGCTGACCAACTTCGGCGAGCTGCAGTCGCACTTCCGAGACCACCGCTTGGTGGTGTTTCTGGACTACGACGGCACGCTCACGCCGATTGTCAACGACCCGGCACTGGCTCTGCTGTCGCCCGCTATGAAGCTCACGCTCGAGAAGCTGCGCGAGAAATTCATCACGGGCGTGATCACGGGCCGATCGCTGCACAAGATCCAGAAGTTCGTGAGCATCCCGCAATTGTACTACGCGGGCAGTCACGGGTTCGACATTGAAGGGCCGGACGGCACCTCGATCAAGAACCAAGTGGCTGCACAGTTCCTCACGGACCTGCACGAGGCCCGCGACGAATTGGGAGACCAGATTAAAGACATTGCTGGCGCGGAAGTGGAGGACAACATTTTCTCGGTCTCGCTGCACTACCGGTGGGTACAGTTTTGGAGTCGCTATGTGCGACTGGTTTGGCTGACGAATCAAGGTTGGGTTTTGGCTTTGCAGAAATGTGGATCCTGTTTCACGCCCGCAGATTTCGACTTTGGCGCACAAAGTGAGAGACCAACATCCTCGTATTAGGTAAGACAGTACTTGGCTGTTTTGTTCGTCGTTTTCGTGGATATTGAGTTGTTCGTGTTGTCAACTGACCAGGATGAACGAGGGCAAGATGGTCTACGAGTTCAAGCCCAAGATCGACTGGAACAAGGGCAAGGCGCTGCTGTGGCTGCTGCAGGCGCTTGGGCTGGATGAGCACGACGACGTTTACACTATTTATATCGGCGACGACACCACGGACGAAGACGCGTTCCAGCTCTTCCAGACGCACTGCAACTGCAAGGGCGTGGGCATCGTCGTGACCGAGGAGAGCGTGTCCACGGACGCCTCGTTCACGCTGCGCGACACCAACGAGGTGTGTGAGTTTCTGAATCGCTTGATTACATGTAGTGGTCATGACAGTAGCGCTCCGAGCAGCCCGCAGCCCACGCACCTTCCTCGTGCCCAGACGGAGTAGCCGTTCTACTTCTTGTCTCGTTTGGATTCCCATGAACGTTTTGCACAGCAATAATTGCTTGGGGTTTGTGTCCATGTTCAGCACAGTGTTCGTGTCCAGTGTGCAGCATGTCGAGCGTTGTCTTCAACGTCACTATTTCCATTGCGTTTCAAAGCTCTCCACGAGCAAGTACGCTTACTAAGCTCTGAATTCCGTAAGCCAGGTTTAGTATGCTCGGGATGCTGCTAAGTTCGAATTACGTCTATGGGCACTTTGAACTTCAGTTTGGCCGTTGCATCTGTCGGCATTTTCCCTCGCACTTCAGTTTCTGCGGTGGAGCGAGCACTTATCTGCAATGCGTCGCTTGTCTCGAGTTCTTCCTCGCGCTGTTGCAGCCGCTGTTGCCTCGCAGCCTCGCACCATGGCGCCGATCATTCATCGAGGCTGGATGCAGCAAGGTTCGCTTCAACTCGGTCTCGATCTTGCACAAGATGTTGACGCATATTGTTTTGGTGATCCTTCTAGCGGTTGCAGCGTCGTGCAAGGCCAATTGCATGAAGTCGCGCCAATTCTCCAGTGTGACGGACTCTCACGAGCATGAGGAGCACCCGTCCATTGCCCAAGAGGTGAGTTGTACTGGTGTTTCGACCACAGCAGGTGAAGCGACTGACGTTGACTGTGTAGCTGCTTGGGGTGGACGTACAACATCGTGAATTCATCACGCTGCGCTGGCAAGATGGCAAACGGAGCAACTTCCACCTGCTGCATCTGCGCACGTGGTGCCAGTGTCTGGAATGCGGACACCCGACGGGGCAGCGAGTTGTGAGCTGCGCTGAGATTGATCAGGACGAGCTTGACATTGACAAAGTGTTTGGTGCGAGTGTTATGAGCGATATGGTGTAATGCGTTTTGCACTGACGAGATATTTACGTGACGTGCTGCTGCGCAGTCAAGGGTGATATGCTCAACATCGTGTGGAACGATCGCCACGAGTCGAGCTTCTCGTGCAAGTGGCTGCTCGAAAATAGCTACTCTGACTGGGCACTGGACCAGCATGCTCACGATATGGTCACGACGCCTTTGGCGCTTGACGCTCCTGTCCCAGCGACGGAGTATGCTCGTATGATGGACACAAGCAATGACGAGGGACTGTATGAGGCACTTCGCCAGGTTATTGAAAATGGTTTCACTGTCATTCGCAACACACCATCGGTGCCAGGCGCAGTCAAGACTCTCGCTGAGCGCATTGCACCTGTCTCCCACTCGTACGTTCAAACGTGTGGTCTTAACGTCATCTCATTGAATCACTAGACGAACAATATGATTTGTTGATGCAGGTTCCAGTACGGTGATGTCTTTGACGTAATTGCAGAGCCCAAGCCCGTAAGTATTCGTAATGCACAACAAGCTCACATACTATCCAAAAAATATCTGGTTGACCTGCCGTGTATCGCTGTTGCTAGGTGAACATCGCGTACACCACTGTCTATTTGAAAAGCCATGTGGATCTGGCGTACTACGAGTCTCCTCCTGGATTCCAGTTCCTGCACGCACTGCGCTTTGACGAATCTGTGAAAGGTGGAGAGTCGACATTCGTGGACGTTTTCGCAATTGCTGAGGAGTTCCGTCGTCTTCACCCTGAGCATTTTGCCACGTTCTGTCGTGTGCCCGCTATATTTAAGAAACACCACCTCACCCGCGAGAAGGCAACGATCATGGAGTATCAGCGCCCGCACATTCAGCTCAACCACCGTGACGAAGTGGTTGCTGTAAATTGGAGCCCTCCGTTCGAGGGGCCGCTGAAGGTGCCGTTCAATGATGTCATGCCGTACTACGACGCCTACCGCATCTTCCATGAGCTCGTTGAAGGTGGCAAGCATCGCTACGAGTTCAGACTGAAGCAGGGCGACGCTGTGATCTTTAACCAGCGCAGGTACAGCACCCGATCACAGTCTTCCTCTATCAAGTATCCACCCTCTCTCACCGTCGTTATACCGCTTTACTTGACAGAGTCCTCCACGGAAGGAAGCAGTTCACACCGTGCTCGGATGGCGTGCGCCACCTCCAGGGCACTTACATCAACATCGACGACGCCTTGTGTCGCTACAACGTGCTACGCACGCGCTTCGGAGCCGATGACCCCTCCGTCAAGAACCAACGCGTCGCCAATGGCAACTTCGCATAAGCTAGGCGTCAAGCTTCATCCATTCGTCGGCATAGCAAACAGCACCTGACAATGATGGCAACTTTGCAATTCTACATTCATAAGCGTAGGAGTGATCGATGATCGCAATATCCCAAGTTGAACTGGAAAAATATCTGAGTCCAATCTGATACCTGTGTACACTTTGTGTAGCATTGTGCTACGTCGTGACGCCGACGTTGATGCTGCGTCTGCTGTGTCTGTGCGCCGGCCTGGGGGCGTATCTGTGCTCCAGCGGCTTGTTGCGACTGAATGAGGTTTTCTTCCAGAGCTCGACCGCTTCCTCCTCCGACTGGAATGGCCACAACGCGCAGCTGGACGGCCAGCAGGAGGTCGACGCCGCCTACGACCGCCTCGTCGTCGTGTTGATCGACGCGCTGCGAGCTGACATGGTGCTGGGCAGCGCTGCAATGCACAGTGGCGAAGAAGGAGAGAAGCAGCCGCTTAAAGGAGAGCTGAACGCTCATATGCCGTTCACTAGCGGCCTGGTGACGTCTGGACGCGCTCTGGGATACGTTGCGCACGCTAGTGTGCCGACAGTGACTATGCCTCGCCTCAAGGCGCTCGTAACGGGCAAAGCTCCGGCGTTTATTGATATCCTGAAGAACTTTAACTCTGCGGCGTTGGGAGACGACACCAATTTGGTGACGTTGTTGGCGACGAGCGGGAAGCGCATTGTGTTTTACGGCGACGACACGTGGCTGAAGCTATTCCCCGAGACGTTCACGCGCTCGGACGGCACGTCGGGTTTTTATACGAGAGATACGGTGGAAGTGGATGATAATGTCACGAGGCATTTGAAAGAGGAGCTGGACCCGACCATGCAGAATGAGAAGAGCGGGGATTGGGACGCGTTGGTATTGCACTATTTGGGGTTGGATCACGTGGGGCATCTGCGTGGGCCGAGGTCATCGTTGATGAAAGACAAGCTTCAAGAAATGGATAATGTGGTGCAGTTGGTGGTGGAGTCGGTGCGTGAACAAGATGCAAAGAGGATGAAAGATGATGAGTCCGCACGGCCGTCGCTGGTTTTGTTGTGTAGTGATCACGGCATGTCGGAGGTGGGAAATCACGGCGGTGCCACGTTAGAGGAATCGTCGGCTTTGCTTATGTTTCTGAGTGGTGATGGCAAGCCTTTGCAATCTTCCGCAAGCAATCGCTACAATCAAAAACGAAGTCAGGTGGATTTGGTGCCTACGATCTCTTCGCTTTTCGGGCTATCTATTCCACCGTATAGTACCGGCCTGCTGCTCAATGATGTCGTCCGCGCTTCTTCTGGTTCGGCTCTCCACCATAGCTCTTTCTACCTGCGTGCATTATACCGCAACTTTCAGCAATTATATGCTTTGGCTAACGTCAAATTTCACTCATCTGCGTTGATGAGTTTTGACGAACAGTTCAAGGATTCACTAAATAAGCTTTACAAGAGTCTGCATGGGGATCAAGATGATATCATCATTGATCAGCGGACCGAGGCTGCAGTTTTTGAAGCATGTGAGACGCTACAATCCAAGGTCGCGCAAAGCGATGGCTCTGAGTACAACAGCTTCGCAGTTTTCTCCGGTCTGGCTTTCCTGTTTTTTAGCGGTATTGTTGCGCTGACGATGCTTGTCACTGCCGTCAAAATGGAAAGGAAACCAATAGTGGAGCAAAATGGAAGTCACCTATTTGCCATCTTGGGTGTAGGCAGCATTCTTCAAATCGGCAGTCTGTCGTCAAGTTCCTCGATTGAAAACGAGCACGCAACAGCGTTCTTCATGACGACCTCGTTACTTGTTGTGTTTGGAACCATTTTACTGCGACGGCAAAAATCGTCAATCGATGCTTCTGGCTCAAGTGATAAAATCGTTTGGGTTGGAGTTTTGCTGGTGCTTACACGAATGTTACGTGCTCGCAACCAAATCATCAATTTCTGGCGACTAAATGGACTTCAAGTTGACACCAACCTACCTGGAAATGAGTTCGCCACGGATGATTCAGTGTCGATTTTGTCCACAGCGCCCGTGATTCCTACAAACTTGTTGCCTCTAGGCGTCTGTGTGGCTTTGATTTGTGGAGTTGTACTACGGAAAACTGCGCAGCACACCAGAGCAGCTTTGCAGAAGGGAACGTTGTTCGAATTCTCTGTCGGTGTTTGCAGTGGACTACTGTTTGTAGCTGGTATGGTGGCAACGCTCAGAGTCAAAGAGCTTTCAGACCAAAGCAATGCAGATGAAGATACCTCGGATGCCTTGACAAAATGGATATCACTGGATGCTGACGGTAGTGCCCGCGTGGTGTATGCCAGTGTTATTGTCCTCTCTTTATTAACGAATCGAGCTGGACGAGCACTGCGATTTTCGCAAGTGGAAATGATCACTTGGCTTTTGGTTGGACTCCTCCAACGTGACACCAACTTCCCGACCCTGTGCCTCCTCTGTTTGCAGATGGAATCAGTAGCGAGGCTGTTGCAAGCCAACGCGCTTCGGCATAGTGGGGTCATCGTCGCGGGGATAGCACTATGGTTATCGCAAGCAGCTTTCTTCGCACTAGGGAACTCGCACTTGGTGACCACTATCGACATCAGCCAGTCCTATCACGGTCTGTCGTCGTATTCCCAGGGTCTCGTCGGTTTGTTGACCTTCGTCAGCGTGTTCTCCGGCCCACTGGTGTGCTTTGTCAATCTTTTCCAGTGGTTAGACATCACAACACCCGTCAGAACGTCGGCAACAACTGTCGAGTGGAGCTTGTCAGCCTCGACAACCACGAGAAAGGACGCGTGCATCGCTGTCTTCACCTACCAGACACTTCGGTTCGCCGTATACACGTACGTGGCCTGCGGACAAGAATGCTTGCTGTGTTTTGTGCTGACGTTTTGTGGTTTCTGTGTGATGTCTACGGTATTCAGTGTCGTGGTGTACTTCATGCGCTTTCACTTGTTCATCTGGAGTGTCTTCGCCCCCAAGGTGCGCTAGAGTAGCTCATTCTTAATGTTGTGGGCTGTGCGCTAACCAGTCCCCCATAACATTTTGCAGATGTTGTACGAGGTCGCGCACCTGGCTGTCTCCCTCGTGCTAGTGGCCATGTTGGCCTCATCGATCAACAAAACCAACGAGCTATAGACTTGATGATAAATTTCATGTAAACGAGAACGTTTTGGATCCAGCGACTGCAACGTCGCATGGCTGCATTCGGCATTCGGTGGGTCCCAACGAGCACAGTCTGGAAATTCACGACCAACTAAACGTGGCAGCTCATCATTCAACGCAACGCAAAACGAATGAGCCAACTTCCCAGTGTACCAAGAAAAAGAGAGAAATATTCAACTACTTTAGCACCTCGCTTGCATTCAGCAGCTTCTTCCCAACAGGACACCGACTCGAGACGCGGTAGCATCTCAACCAGCGCCCACTTTCCTCAAAAAATATAGAAAATAGGCAAACGCGACTGATGCTGAAGTCCACGAGGCTCCAAATGCGTCTCCCCCACCGTCTCCACCCACAGGGCTGACCGACTGGCAGGGCGAACCCGTGCGGCGCTTAAGCGCCCAGGTCCTCCTTCTTGGCAATGATCTGCTCCGTGCCGCAGGCCTTCAGGACCGTGAGCACCAGCTGCTTGCCGTCGTCGAAGTCCGCGCGGATCTCGTCGGCGAAGGTCTCCGGGAACGTGGGCAGCTTGATGTCCTCGCGGGTCTCGCCCGAGTCGTCCATGAGCGAGCAGAAGTCGTCGTCCGTGATGTCGAGCAGCGTGAACTCAGCGCGGGACACGAAGGGCACCGACGTGGTGTGCGTGGAGGGCACAATATCCTCGTACTTCTTGTTGGTGAAGATGTCCAGAGCCGTGAAGTTGCACTTGGCGTGGCCGTGCTTGCCCGTCTTGGACGTCGACACGTTCACGACCTTGCAGGGGTGGCCCTTGATCATGATGAAGCCGCCCTTGCGGATCTGGCCGGCCTCCGACGGGTAGGTCTCCGAGGCACCAGCGTCGGTCGAGTGGAACTCGAAATCATGCTCCTCTTCAGCCATTGTTGATTAGTGTGTTGGGGAAAGGACCTGGTGGGGGGGGGAACAAGTGTGTCATTAGTTGGCGGTTGAAGGTGGGGAGAGGGTGGAGCTGTGGATCTGGTGGTGCCATTGGCACTGCAACGTCTGCGTCTGCATGGGATGCTGCATCTGAAGCTGTTGCTGCACCACCAGGATCGACCGGCTATTAAGGGAGGGAAGCTGCTCGTACCTTGGGAAGGGGGAAACTCAACTGGGGATCCAAAACCGAGTGCGATGGCAGGCCCGGAGGAAGCCATTGGCGGCGGTGCGCCTTCCGTTTAGAATGTCGACCGAAGGTCGACCGAAGAAGAACATTTAAGCGCGCTTAAAACATAAGGGCTAGGTGTATGGTTTATTGGCCAAAAAATGCATGTGGGGACTGCGTCGAAGGCAGGATATCCAAGAGCAGCATGGGTGAAAGAAGACAAGTGTCGATGAACAGCTGAAGCCGACAAGGACCAGGAGCACTGCTGCAGAGTGCGTTCTCAGTCGGCAGCATGTCGTTGTACACCACACAACTGCAAGTGTACCAGTTTCACCGGTACAATCTCGTTATGTGACTGCAGTCCTTCGGTGGCACAGCGTGTACCGAGCAGATCAGATCCCCCTTCAAGGCATCATCATCTTTTCCTCCTCATCGTAGCATGGCAGAACCTCACATGAAGACGGCGGGCGTGGCCCAGTACATCCGCCACCAGGACGATGTGCCGGCCAACGCCATCGCGCCCACGGACGCCGTGGTGGCCGAGTTCAAGCAGCTCAAGATGCGCCGCAAGTACCGCTACGTGCTGTTCCGCATCGAGGCCGACAAGGTGGTCGTGGCCGACACGGCGCCGCCCTCCGCCACGTTCG
>JAHWLE010001042.1:0-14758 GCA_024679135.1 Phytophthora foliorum
AGTGTAATTTCATGTGGAAAACATAATTCCCTTGCCTTCGCCCATGGAATACACCTCTTATCCCGAGATAGGGTCCGAAATAGAGAGAAGCCCCGAGATAGCGAACAACCAGGTCTGAAATGTAAAAGGGAAAGGGTTTGTGCAGATAGTGCATCCCTGTTATAGCGACAGCCTTACGTTTTGCCGCTTTTTAACGGTAAAAATGAGTGGCTTTCCTGCATGATGCAGGCTGCATCTGTCCACTGCCGACACGTCAGACTTATTCACGCTCTTGCCACTGCACCATGACCTACGGAGACGACATTCGATGGAGAGCTGTGGCCCTTATGCACCTGTACGACGTCTCAAGTATGTATTTGGTCCAAAGCAGGGCACGCTTCGCCGCTGGTACGCACTTTTTCTCAAGAAGGGCATCGTCAACGAGCACCAGCCACGACAAACAAATACGCGCTGGCCACCCACCGTTTTAGCTGCAGTAGAAGGCTCCGTACAAGCCCACCTCGACATTGTACATTGAGGAGTAGCGAGAGTACGTTACCAAGAACTACCCTGCCATTACAACCATTTTGACGGCTACAATATGCAGAGTACGCAATTTTGACCTCAACCTGAGCCGAAAGGTCCTTTCGAAAGCCACACGAGAGGCTGTGCCGGCTGAAATTGAAGTTTATCGCTCAGAGCTGCTGGCCATTTTTTCTTTTGCTGAGCAGGCTGAGCTGGCTGGGGCATACCGGAGCTGACTGCTCCAAGATAGGCTGACCTATCCTTATTGAAGGCCCGATTTGTAAATCGGGACCCTCAGAGATGCGGATCTAAAACAGGCGGCAAAAAGGTTGAAAGCCACAAATACATGTAGTTTTCCCTATCGTTCCAAATTGGCACTGCCAACCCCCAGCAAGTGTGACAGAAGGCGTGGCTCGAATATCGATACGGTACATATTGACAACGCACGATTTAATTATAATATTGTCACCAGCCTAGATAGATTTTTGGCGAAGTGACACCAGCCGTGATCATCGCAGTGATGTGGTTGACCCGTCGACAGATGATGCCAACGGTGGCTACAGAAGTGCTGTCCGTGTATCAAGCACAGTATCGGCTACCGGTAGTGTCCTGACCTCACAAGTAGGCAGTGCGACAAGATCGCACTAGGGCGCCAGCGGCGGACTCTATATAGCTCGCAAGGCGCTGAACGAAGAGAGCACTTCCACCGTAATGCTATTGTTAAGCTTCCATCTGAGCTATGCTTAATAGGATCACACGCACGCCTCTAGTTAATTCCGGCTAGCGCTTCCGGTGCATGCCGGCTAACGCCTCGTGCTCATGCGGGCTGACGCCTCACGTCCATGGGAGTGAATGCCCACAGTGAAGATTTGAAGGCGTAGAATCTGTGCGCGGGTATTAATACATGTATCTGTATCAAGAGTCGTGGACAGCAAATCGTCCACGCCTTTGACCACCCTTTCGGTCTAACTTGAATTGACCACAAATGTATGGTTTGGTGTCACGATGTGTTGCCTCATCTCGAATCCACAACAATTACTGCAAGAGCGTTCTCTATTGCGAGTGAGTAAATTGCTCGACTGGCTAACCAGCTACACATGTGTATAAGACTGGTGCAACACTATCCAGGAGTTTAATTTAACCGTCCATATATGTATAAACAGGACCTTTTATAGGCCTAGTCGGGCTAAATATGACGTGCTTCTCAAAACGGGGATCATGACCACCCCGATTTCTAAAAGGTATGGGCAGTGCACTGGAGTTGTGCGTGGCGTTAATTAACACCTTCATGAGCACCTTCTAGTGAATGCCCTTACGGCTACGCCATACCGTGCCGTACTGGGATGGGATTGCCAGGGCCAATTGACGCAGCAACAATTACAGGACTGTTGCATGACATATTGATCATGGCGCTGACGAAACATCCATCTCCTACGCCAGCAAACATATTTTCTTGTCGTGCGATTTTACGATGATAAAGCTTACTGTACATCCTGCCATCCTGCACATTCCCACAACAAAGACGGGCACAACAAACGAATCCGATTGGTTAAAATACTTCCAATGTCATGGATTTAGTTAATAATTATTACAGAAAAGCGTTATGTATGCATGCAGTTTTATTGCAGTTAAACTTCAACTACTGCAACGCACTCCGAATCAATAGTCTTCTTACTCGCGACGTAGTTATTAAACCAACCCCTGTGGTTGGTTTTAATATACTCTAGCATCATGGTAGTACACAACGGCTAAAACAACATAGTAGAATGTCAGGTATAACAAAACAAAAAAACAGCAGCAGCAATAATAACGTACATCTTCGTCGCGACGCATGTCATTCATGAAGGACATGCGTCGTCAACAGGCCGTGGGCAAACGGGATCATCTCCTTTCGGCCCCGTCCTTTTGACCGTGTAAACAACTTGATTTCACTATGGTCACATGTGTTAGCGTCTTGCTCATTTAGCGTCTTGCTCATTTAGGCTCCCTTGAAGTTGAGCAAGGCATCTCGTTGATCTACCCAGTCTTAGACGGTGCGTGAAGGGTAGACGAGGAACTCAGCAGCACGCTTAGCACCCATGTCCGATACCAGCGGAGTGGCTAATATTGAAATAAGACTGGTTAATATTGAAAAAATGCAGTCAGACGATTGGCTAAAATACAATCTAGTGCACTGATATAAGCTTAGACCAGGTTTCATCAGCTTGTGGCGGATATTTAGTGACGGGGCTTTTCCGTAATCGCATGCTGATATTACAGAACTAGTACACTGTTATTTGTATTAATATTAGTGTACCGGTATTCCATGTACAGACGTTGCCCGCGCTGTATTCCTGCACTCCGTATGGTAGGGTAGCCAATCTGCTTGAAGGGCCTGCACTGTGCAGGCCATGTGCAGGCTGCACATTTGGTATCGAATCTGCATGCGTTTGCCACGCCTTTCCGGTACATGTATGAATATTTACGAAGTCTTCTTTTTTTATAAAAAAATGACTTTGTCATTCTCAAGGTATTACAGTACTGTGATACATGTGCAGCGGTGCTGAAAGCGAAAGGTTCACATTACTGAGTACATGTGCATGTATGCAGATTTTGGGCAACACAATCCTGCGACGACAATTTGTGGTGCAATGCCCGCCACCATCCCAAATCGGTTCCTCTGGACGGACAGTGAAGCTTTTTTCAACTCACTTGAGTTGCTTTCTACTCTAGTGAGTGGTGGGCATGGCCGGGGCGAGGAATGCGTTCAATGCTCTGCCTTCCAAGCATCCGGAAACGTCTTCCTGTTTCTTACCCCTACGCCATCAGCGATTCGCTGACCCAGCGACCGATAAATGCACTTGTCCGACGAACATTCCACCCTCACAACCGTTTTGACATCGATCGTCATACACCTACGTTGGCCGACATGAAGGTCGCCTCTGCGCGTTGCAGCGCGATCTACAGGTTGACCCTCGCTCTAGTCTGCGTTCTTGCGCTGACTCCACTGCCGTCATCGGCTTGGTCCTTCTCGTCCATTTTCGGGAACGACGATGACTCGGATTCATCCGGGAACTCCACCGTCGACAAGTCGAATGGTTCCGACATCAAGATGCAGCAGCCTTTTTTAAAAGCCACGGACTGGTTCCTCACAAAGGAGGAAATCACCGCGTCGAGAGGGGGGTCTCCTCGCAGCGACATGGCCACGTACAGCACGGGCAATGCCGTCACGACGTTCGCTGTCACGAAGGAGTTCTTTGACTCCGCCTACGCGGACCTATCGACGACTACGGAGAACGACCGGGTCCTGTTGGCTGCTTGGAACACTGCCCTCATTCCTCTGACACCCGATGTGGATCCGACCGGTGCCAAGTCGAACTTCGATGTGGTTTTCGGCGGCATCGTGAAGCGTGGTGGTGATGTTAAGATTCTCGGTTGGGCCAACAAGTTCCTCTTCTTCCAGGACGTGAAGGTGCGAAACAAGATCAACAAGCTCCCGAAGTCCGGCATCAACGACGGCAACGCGCTTTTCATCTTTGATGACCGGCTTCCGTATGGCATGTCGTCGCAACACCAGAAGTCGTTTGTTATCGCCGCTGGAAGCTCCACTGGAGCTGATGAACACCCGGTGGCATATGTGGGCGGCATCGACCTCTCAAACGATCGATGGGATACCATTTACCACAACGTGTCGGCAATTCGTAAAGAGTCTGGTGTTCACTTCCGTAACAATGGCTGGGTCGACAGCAGTATGCGCATCCACGGACCGGCTGCGAAGGATGTGGCCAACAACTTCCTCGCTCGCTGGAACTCGCCGTATCTGCCGACCCAGAGTCTGGGAGACGACATCGTCGACTTTGAAAACCCGCAATATTCGTATCTGCCACCCCTCGACTACGCTAGCAGTAACACTACCTCCAAGCTCGGTAGCCAAAATGTCCAGATCGTGCGAACCTTCAGCTGCAAGTACAAGCACTGGGAGTTTGCTCCTAACGGCGAAAACTCGCTTTTCCATGCGCGCATTAAAGCCATCAAGAACGCCAAGAACTTCATCTACATTGAGGACCAGTATTTTATTCTCGTGCCGGAACTTCTGGACGCCCTGATGGAGGTTCTGCCGGGCCTCCAACGTTTGATCGTCGTGGTGCAGCCACCGGAGCTACTGACCAAGAGCGGTGGCTACGAGAAGTACATGTACGAAAACGTTCAACCTCTCAAGGAGAAGTTCCCGAACAAATTTAAGATGTACTCGATGAAGCCATCCCTGGACATCTACGTCCACAGCAAACTCGTTGTGATTGACGACGTATACCTGTCAACCGGCTCGGCCAACTGGAATCGCCGCAGTATGACATCAGACCCGGAACTGAACGCCAATGTCGTGGACAGCGACACCATCAAATCCCCCGACGGCATCAAAGTGGGGAAAATCATTCGCGACTTTCGTGTGCGCAAGTTCCAGGAGATGACGGGCTACAGCTACGAGAAAATCGACGCGATGAAGTTCCTCGACGCGGCGAAGTTGTACGACACGGTTGCCGCTCTAAAGTCGTCCCTTATCGAAACATTTGAAGTCGACAAGGAATGGTATTATAACCTCTTCGGAGAAACTGTACTAGATACAGTTGATCCGCAAGATACCTGCGATAGCTCGTCGGCTGGTTCCTCATAGATAGCGAGCCCACAACGAAGTAGTTCGTACTGTGTACTGAGTTGAATTAAATTATATATGGTATGGCTATTTCCAAAAGAGACTGGGATTTGAGGCGAGCAGCCCATTGCTCTAACTCGTGGGATGCTTGCATTCACCGATGTCAGAGGGTACGACACGTCAGAAATACAAAGGTGACAGGTGAATGTTGGCTCGTGACTCACGAGTCGTGAGCCCAGCATCCGCTGAAGGTGTCGTTGCCAACGGTGCACCAAACGAGTAGTTGGGTTAACCGAGGCTTCGCTGTCAGGCTGGAGGCTCTCACTTTTCATTTCTTTGGTGGTTAATGTGGCCTTCTATTTGATTTTTTTTATGTTTTGTATACTCTCACTTTTCATTTCGCTCCGTCAAGCGCCAAGCTTCAGCGCTCGTCAGTCGCGTAAGCGCAAACGACGTCCTCCGCGGAGGCAAGGAAGAAGAAGAAGATTGCGTCGCTGAAGGAGTTCCGACAGCCCGTTGTTCGCTGCTGAGGAGCTACCCGCCACATTCCCGAAAATGTCATTCTGGCGGACTGTGGAGTATTGTACCAGACGACATCAAAGACAGCACCGAAGACCGACCTGACAAGCACGGCTGTAGCGATGCTGCTGTACCGACAAGCAGCAACCGACATCCGAACGACCACATCATCATGACGACTACATATTCTACTGCGTGAGTGCCGCGTCAACAGCGGCACTGCATGATCAGCACCAACGACTGGTGTTGCGGAGTTGGAGGGCGCTGCCGCAGGGCACACACCCCTTGAAGGCAAGTACAAGTAGGAGTAGAACAGGTAAGCTGCTCCTCTAATTGAACTCACTTCGCAATCTGCAATCAAGCGCGCAAAACGACATAAAGAATTCTTTGACACGAACAAGCATCGCATCAACATGCCCGGCATGAACGACGAGTACGACTACGATGCCGAAGGCGATGTCACGATGTCTGTGCCGCAGCCCATTTTCGAGGTGACGAGGGCTCCAAGCTTGAAGAAGTGGAGCCAGTCGGCCATCACGACTTTCCTCCGAGAGCGGAGGCAGTACGAGGGCAAAGTGATCGAGCAATGTCGAGTCACGGGCGAAGTCCAAGCAGCCGTGACGCGAAGCATCCGATCAACAATCGAACCAAGCGTTTTGGAGCACGTAGCCCATTACATCTTGAAGAAGGATGCCACCAGCGTGTCGGACGACATTTTGGTGACCGAAATGAAGAGGAAGGTTGGCGCCATGATGAACGACCGTGTCCCCGACGTCACCCAGCTGTTTCAGCGCGAGCTGAAGATGGACCTCGCAGAGGTGGACGTCGAATCACGGATTGCCAACTACTTCATAGCTTTTGATCAGCTGGTGGAGGACAACGGTCTTTCCAGTATGCTGGGTCTAGGACCGGTGGGTGGCGAAGAGGGCCGACAGCGGTTGAAGTTGCGATGTAAGCTCCTACTGGCCAATGTTACACCAGAGATCCTGAAAGTTGACTTAACGAGGCTGGTTGAGTTAACGCATCGCGAGGCGAAGGTAAATGATCTCGCTCTCCACGACCTGATGATTGAGAGGGCAACAAGGCAGCAACAGTATCATCTAATGTAGGCCGAGATGAAACAGAATGCTACATCTCGAAGCAAGGAGACGACTGCGACGACGACGAAAAGTGTGCAGCGTCCGAACAAGCAACGTCAACACTATCCAAGTGCCACAGGAGCTAGCCGTGGTACTGTGGAGCAGCGCAAACCGCCACGTGATGGATGTCTGATCTGCAAGGGTGCACATTGGGCTCGGTACTGTCCGACCGCGACTGCTGAGCAAAAGGCAGAGGTGGCAAAGACACTGCGTGAGAAGCGTGATCGTCAGTCTGAGCGTGTAAAACGCATCACTGCCGATGACGAACCGACATTTCGGACTGCCGTGATTAACGGGGTGCTGGACGTACCATTCTGTCCGGAACAACAACAACAACAACACAATCACTCCGGACGACGGCTTCGAGGCGGCAGCCGCAGCCGGGCTAATACTCTGCCCTCTGCTTCCGACTCAAGCGATGATGAAGAGGCTACATTGGCCGCGCTGTCCCGATCGCGTGCGTCCGATCGCCGGCGTCGGCAGTCCAACGACTCTTCAGGCCGAGGGTCGCCCCATCGGCCGATCAGCATTGGTTCTTCTTCTAGCACCGACGCCGATGATTCCGCAGACGATGCTGGGGGACCTCCTGGTGGGCTGTCCGGCCCTCCGGGTGGTCCTGCCGACCCTTAAGGTGGTGGCGATTCGCCTGACACTTCCGGCAGCGACGGCAGCGTGGACCAAGACGTTCCGGATGCAGATGCCGACCAGACATTCCTGATTTGTACCCACTAAGACCCTTCCAAGTTTCCAGTATACAAAGCCCAAGATATTAATGACCGACCAAGACGACCAGCCGGATCGGTTATGCACGAAGAGTCGGCTTGCGACAAGGATGTGTCAGCCTTCCGGATGCTGATTACGCCAAGGAGCCCCATAGTGAAACCAATACAAATGTGCATATGGAAAGACTTCCAGCAGAGAGCTCAATAGAAGACTTCTAGCAGAGACTTAAAATAACAGAGAGTTCGTTTTGCCACCAAGGGCGCTAGTGTTTCCAGGGCCCTTTTAGTTGGTCTGGAAGCACGCTGGAGCAACGCCGGATAAGCCGCCGTGATTTCCGGGGACCCGGGTTGTCTGCCCAGCCTGCGTTCGGACGCGTCGTGACCGCGAAGACCGCCGTGGAACTCTCCGAAAGGCTCAAGACCAAATTAGGCGGTGACCGGGTGACGCGCACTCATGCGTGATCTGTACTATTTCATATTCCAGTTGGGAGTGTGTCCTTCAGACCCTCCATTTCATAGTAATTGCCGTTTCAGGAGGTTGTTGGTAGTAACCCCCCGGAATTTGATCGAATAGACTGCTGTGTGATAGGACTGTATATTGAGTGATCCGGAAGTAGTTTTCCTTTTGGATGCATCTGAAAGTTATCTTCCGGAAGGAGTTATAAATCCTCCTTCTGGAAGTGGTGCGCGACAAGGGTGCATCTGGAACTGACCAGTGTTCCAGGTGAAACAAAAGTAGACTGGTGTACGGACCCACTGCTCAAGGGTCCGAAAGAAAAAGTAGCAGCTGTATATTGTGTATAACTCTGTATTATTTGGTCAACTGGGAAGACTTTGCTAGTGGTCTAACCCCAGCTGTACTGACTTCGTCCGGAAGTGAACGTACGCACTCTGTATTCTTGTATTCATTTTGATTGTGTAGGAGCAACTCATCAGGTGGATTCCGGTCTTCCGAAGACAAACGACACCTATAGGGATTACACAAGGTCACACGCCAAGCTACTTTCGGAAGTCTAGTGCATCCGGAAGTGGTCTGACCCCATTGGGCTTTCCGAAAGGCGAATTTTAATCTTCCTGATCGGCCGAGTCTTCTGACGCGCGTGCGCTATACACCCTGGACGATAAAGGCGTTCACCCCCCTCGCTTCAAACGCCCGACGTACGAGACCCTCAAGGGGATTAGGCGTCGGGGAGAAAACGCGAGGTCGAGCTCAGAAAGTTACAATTTTTCAATCCTAGCACCTCGACGGAGAAGCAGGAACAGCCGCCGCGACTGATAGCGGTGGCAGCTGTGCCCGAGGGAGAACGCGACCCCGGTGAGACGCGTGAACTTGGGAGTGAGATGGCCCTGGCTGAACCACCGAGCGACGAAGTGCGAAATGACAGCACCGTGATACTGCCGGAAAGGGCGGGAGAGGCGGATCACTTAAATCAGGTAATCAAGGATCAAACGGATGACGTTGAAGCTGAGGACGCAGTGCTCTTCCACGAAGGATCGGAACTCTTCGCCGAAGAATTGCAAGCGGAGATGGCGGTCCTCCCGTAGATCTCTCTGACTGAGGAAGTGAAGATCGCCGACCTCAAGGTTGGACGACCCACGGGAGTTGCGCCGGAGATCGCGGCGAAGCAGGAAGAGCGACAGCGCCGGATCATCTAAAAGCGGTGAAAATGGCTGATCGGGAAAGGCAATGCACTGCCGCCCGCGGCTGTGGGGGTCGTCTGCAACATCGACGTGGGTGACGCAAAACCGATCGCGCAACGGGTCCGCAAGATACCTGCCCAGTTCTGAGAAAAGGTCTCCGACCTGCTCAAGGGACTCCTCAGCGCGAAAATGATCCAGCTGTCGAAATCTCCTTGGGCGTCGCCCATCGTCGTAATCGTGAAGAAAAAACGGGGTCGACATACGACTCTGCATCGACTACCGATTGGTGAACGGACTGACACAATTGTTAGTGTATCCCATGCCGCTCGTCAACGACCTGCTTGAGGACCTCGACAAGTACCTGTGGTACTGCTTCCTCGACATGGCCAGCGGATTCGGGTCGTTCCCATGACCGATCGGGCACGACTTATCTCGGCTTTCATTACCCCATTCGGGCTGTTCGAGTGGCTTAGGATGCCGTTTGGGTTGTGCAACGCGCCGCAAATATACCAGCGGCTAATCGACAACGCGCTCTATGGCTTCTGGAGCCTCTCACCGGGTCACGATCCTCGAGACGTCTTCGACGCGGGAGATCCGGTGACCCCGGGTTCCCCATCCGTCTTAGGTCGACGCTCATATATCGATGACATCCTGATCGGTGGTACGTCGTGGGACGACCTGTGCGCGAAGGTGAAACGTCTCCTAGATGCCTGCGAGCGATAGCACCTGTCCATCAGCGTGGAGAAGAGCGAATGGGGAATGGCCCAAGTCGGGTATCTGGGTCACAAGGTGTCGGAGCATGGACTTGAAGCGAAGCCCAAGAACTTGGGGTCACTTACTACGCTGGCATTCCCGCGCACGCTCAAGGGACTCCAGTCCTTCCTGGGTAGCCTTAACTACTACCACCGGTTCATCGCCGACTTCGCGATTTATGCGGCCACGCAATACTCCCTCACCGAGGCGGACTTCGAGGAGTACCCCATTAAACCGGAGGTGCACTCACAACCAAAGTGGACGCACGCCCTCAGCGCGTTCGAAGACCCCAAGACGAAGTTGGCCCAAACCCCGATGTTGAAGATTTCGACGTGACGCGAGAACCGGTCGTGATAGTATACGCCAGCGACTGGACGATCTCAGTGGTCCTAGCTCAATCTCACGCCGATGTGTATATGCCGGTGAAGTTCACCAGCCGTACGCTGAAGCCCAACGAGCTGAACTATAATATCGTCGAGAAGGAGATCCTGGCGCTCTTGCGTGTTCTGAATGACTGTTTCACGATGCTGGCCGGGAAGACGATATGCGTTTTAACCCGCCACACGACGTTAACCTAGCTGTTTCGATCCAAGGGTCTGCAGGGGCGACTGTCGCAGTGGGCCGCCATCCTATCGCCGTGGAAGCTGGACATCTGCCGGTCTATGAAGGGAGAGGAAGAAATTCTCGGGACGTTGGCCGCGAGCATTACACCGCGAGCCTTTGTCGACGCAGCTCTGGAAGAGATCACCCCGCGAAAGCGCCCGTCTAGAACCACCGACATCCCGACCCCGACCGTAGCGAAGGGAGAGGAACTGCATGCCATGAGCTTTGACGGGTCGGCTAAGGCCAAGCGGGAGGGCGGAGCGTTCAGCGCGGTCGTTTCGAAGCTGCCGGACTGGGAGATCGTGCGAGCGGCGTCAGACTACGTGACCGACCTCACTGTCAACGAAGCTGAGTACCGAGGTATGCTGCTGGAATACTCGCTCCTCGACGGGCTGGACGTCTCCAGGCTGATTGTCTGCGGGGATTCGAATCTAGTCATCCGATAGATGCGGGAAGAGATGGACTGCAAATCGCCAGGCCTGAAGCTGTTGAGACAACGGGCTAGAGATGCACTGCAGAAGTGGCCGAAGCACGATCTATTCCATGTACGCGGAGACTGGAATGCAAGCGCCGACATGTTGGCGGGGCAAGCTCTTCAACGTCAAGGAGGCGTAGAGGCCCATTCGCCAGAGGAACTTCAGAATCTCAAGACGCTGAATCACTTGACGGAAGTCATCCGACCCCGGGAACCAGACCGAGTGACTCCCGATTTAGAGACGGAGACGCCCCATTGATGGAAGGTATGGATCTTGGACACCGTGAAGCTTGACGAAGCGGAGGGAGGGCAGCACTCTGGGCGAGACCGGAGCGGAGGCAGGAAACCACTTGAGGGGTAGGATGAAGATTCGAAAGTGATTGATTGAGGTCTTTAGCTCGCAAGCCTTCTCGCTATCTCTAGACCTACTGGATACACACTACTTGATTCTTTACTGGATACTGATTTACTTCAGCCAATCAGAGAGCGCCACGTCGATGCCCATCTTGTACCTACAATCTTGTACCCACAGGTGGCGTAATCGACAGTGGCGTAATCCGCGGTGGCGTAATCAGCGTGGGTTCGGATTGAACCGGTTCGGGCTAACCGGTTCACGGTTAATAACCGATACCAAACCGGTAACCCTCAATACCCATCTCGGCCCGGAAACGCCCGATCTATATCGGCTCGAGGAAGGTCGCGCTGATGACGGACTCGGGATGACACCGGTACTGCCAGTGACCACGCGGTCGGCGGCGGCGCGAGCCGCCCCGACTCAGGCGCGGACACCAGAAGTCATACAGGCACTGGTGGTACAACTGTTGCGACTGGATCGGATCAGGATCGCCCAAGACGAAGAGCTCTGGATCGCGAATCTCAAGAAGTACCTGAGTGGCGACCTTGGAGGACTCTTGAGGCAAGAAGCGAAGAATTGCAGCAAGATCGCACATCAGTATGAAGAAGGAGAAGGAGGCTTGCTCTACTACCACGCGAGGGGAGACGAGCCGGCCGAAGATCGGGATAGGATCATGAAGCTGGTCATCCCAGAAACACTCCGGAAGATGTTCTGCATCATTACCACGCGAGCTTGGAAGGAGTTCACCAGGGGATTGGCCGGACTTATCAGCGGCTGCGTCGTCACTTCCATTGGCCCGGTATATTCCGGAGTGTGCAACGCTATGTTGGCGAATGTACCGATTGCGAGACCGGGAAGGGGAGACCGACCATCCAAGGCAAGTCTCCAGGCAACATCGTGACGACGTATCCGTTCCAGGTTATAGCTATGGACCATATCCCGTCGTTGCCCGCGTCGTACAAGGGAAACACCGAGCTGCTCGTGTGGGTCGACCTATTCTCGGGTTTCGTGATCGCGAGAGCGAACAACTCCAGAACCGCGCAGACAGTGGCGAAAGCATACGAGGAATCGGTCTTCCGTCGATTCGGGGCGAGTGAGGCGATCAGGCATGATCGAGAGGCGGGCTTCATGTCCGACTTCTTCAAGGCGTTCAACAAGCTGATGGGCCAAAGACAACGGGCTACGCTCGCGTATCGACCTCAAGCTAACGGCGCTGCAGAACGCATGGTACAGACGATAACGAGAGCGATTAAGATGTACATCGCCGACATCGATCAACGAGACTGGGACGAATATGCTGAACGGCTTACCTTCGCGTTGAATACGGCTCACGATCGCACGGGGCGTTGAAGAACGTAGCTGGAAAGTCAACAGGGAGGCTGCTGACGGAAGGAATAGGGAAACGCTTGTGTCTGAGAGAGGCCAGATCGAGAAGTGACGGTTGAAGGGAAGTCTGGAGGACCGGTGTGTTGACCGAAGATGGGACGACGGAGGGTCGTCTCAAAATAAAGCACAGAAAGAAAGGAGGGACAAGGCTTTGCAGGAGGAAACGACGACATGGAGTTATCAGAGACTTACGTGGGTGACACATGTGCGCTTCTTAGTGTCTAAGTCTCCTCGATGAACTTACCGGCAAGGCGAGGAAGGGAGTACGCCGGATGCGCGCGCGACACCGTGCAATGCTGGTTTGCGGCCGGACGAGTCCGGAAGAAACGGCGCCACGGCTCCCGGGCATCGATGTCGTCCAACGCGGCTTGCAAGGTCGCATGCTGACGACTCGGGTACCATCTACCCACGACGGAACGCTTTGCGGGAAAGTGCAGGATGAGCGGGTCGAGGAGAAGATCCATGTCCGCAAGCCCGTGACCGAAAAGCTCGATAACGAGCTGGAGTACGCTCGCCCAGTGGTCGCCAGCGTCCTCGGTCTGGCCATTCCCAGACGCGAGGTTCCCCACATGTCGGCCGGTCGACAGCCTCCGTGCCGGCTTCCACCGCGCCTTCCCGACGCCTACCCTCTTGAGTGGGTTCCGCCGCGTCAGACTCCGTGACTCCCGCGTTCTCATGCGATTGCATTACGCCGAACCGGTTTCGGCCCGTGCGCTGTCGCAGGAAGTCGTACAGCAGCCCGCCGCAGTTGAGATCCAGCTCGTCCACCCAAGTCGCGTCCGAGTACCCCTTCCACTTCACCTTGAACTCGCGTCGCATGTGCTCGTATCGAGTAGCACGTCCGTCGCGCATATCCAAGATCTGTTCTACCTCGTATACGTCGTCCCCGAGATCCTGCACCTCCCAGCTATCCTCTGGGAGGAATTCCTCATCGAAGTCGAAGCGTGTGTCAGCTGGCACAGTCAACGACATTGCAGGTCGTGACGGGAATTGACGGACGGGTTTCAGCTTGGAGATGTGTACGGTCGGATACACCTGATACGGCGTGCCATTGATTTCCAGACGCGCGGCGTACGTGCCCACGAGCTCGGCGACTCGGAACGGGCCGTGCCACATGTGCGCGAGTTTGCGAGCGTATCCCGGTGTGACCCGATCCAGGTATAGCCACACCTGTGAACCCGCTTCAATCGGGTGTTCAGTCGCGACTTTGTTCTGGAGACGGGCTCGGGCGTCGACCGCTTCTCGGATCAACTCCAGTGCTTGGGCTCGTGTTGTCTTGTAGTGACGTTGCACCCGCAGCCTCCAGCGTTTTGCCTCTACGTCGCGGTGCGACGTATTACCGACCGCAAGTGACGCTTCCAGCGTGGATCGAGGATCCCAGCCATGCACGAGGTAAAACGGGGTTTCGTTCCTGCTTGAGCCCAATGGTCGAGGTGGCGCTCATACCGCGTTAGAAACGCCTGGAACGACGCATCCCCCGCGGCGAACGTCAGTGTCGCCACACGCTGCATGAGATATCTCCACGGTCGAGTCTCATATAACGCGTCGACGTTGGCGCGCGTCAACAAAGCCTCGTTTCACAACAGAGGCCGGGGAACGGCCGTCGGCGGGAATATCCATCCGGTAGGGGGCAGCAGCGACGCACGAAGCACCCGAACTGTCAGGGAAGCCAATGTCCGAGATCGCAGGGACCGCGGCCAAGGGGCATAACGGCGTTGAGCCCACTCAGACTGATCCCGCACCGGCGGGATGACAGGGGTAAAAAACGGACCCCCGACAGGCCCGCCGGTCGCTCCTGGCGAGGACGACCCGTGAGTTGAAGACGGGCTCGACGGCGAAGCACCCCCAGAGGACGATGAACTCAAAGTCGACGAAGGAGAGCCGCCCCCGCGGACGCCCGGATCCGATCCATCGCCGAATCCGACACGACCCGAGCGAGATGCCGAAGAGGACCGCGACGCCTGCCGCCGAAGACAGCGACGCTTGGTGCGACGCGAACGCGCTCGAGAGGCGCTGTCGGACGAATCGAAA
>JAHWLE010001043.1:0-14743 GCA_024679135.1 Phytophthora foliorum
TAGATTTTTATAATTAAAAATATTTTCAAAGTATTTTTTAATTTCTAAATCAAAATGTAATAAATTAGAATATTCATTATTATTAACAATCCATTTAGAATTCCAATTTTTTTTTTTATTTAATCTTAAACTAATTGGTATGATTTTTTGACCCATAATTTATTTTTTTTTTTTATATATATGTTTTTTCCTTGTATTAATAAATTCACCAAACTTAAAACCAATCATTTTATCATTTATTTCTAAATTAATAAAGATTTTACCATTATAAATACTTACAGAATGATTACTATATTCAGGTAATATTGTTAAATTTTTATTAGTTATTTTTATCCATTGTTTTTTTTTTAATAAATTAACTTTAAAAAATGGACCTTTATATTTACTTCTAGACATAATTTATTGAATAATTAATTTTTTTTTTTTAATTTTTCGTGTAGGTTTTCCTTTTGTTATTTTACCTTGAGGTGTTACAGAAGGTCGTCCACCACTCGTTTTACCTTCACCACCACCATGGGGATGATCTACAGGGACTTGGCGCTGAGAGTGCCATCGCTCTCAGTGGCGCTTCTCACGGAGAGCTGCCTCAGCTCATCCGCCTCGCTTTCCATCCTTTCGAGGTCCGAAAGGATGCAGATCTGCTCGATGCATCCATCATGCAGATCGCGCGCAAAGCGCTTCCAGCTCATGACCGGAAGCGACGTCAACTCCAATGCACTCGCCGGAGGATTCGCGAGCGTCATCTTCCTGTACTGTATCCCAGTACATGTCTGCGTCAAGACACTCAGTGTCTCGACGTTCGACGTCAGTCCCGATGTCTGCCCGGCAGGCATCGCTTGAAGCGTCTCGTTCCCGGACCGAGACTTGCGCAGCCTTTTCCGCTGGCGTCGTATTTTCTTCTGGCGAAGCCCGGCATCGCTTGTCCCACGTCCAGGCCCTGCCTTGGACGGGTTTTCTTTGTAATCGCCGGCGGATTCTATCCGCGGGCGCCCGCAATCAAGCCCGGCTTGATTCGCATGTGCCTGTTCGCACACCGCTTCTTCGTGCAGTCCGGCTGCACGAGAGCTCGCAAGCGTTTTCAGTGCTGGACGTTTGCAACCGCCAGCACGGCTTGCCGTGTCGACGCCCGAAGTCGACACACATTCAATACCTCGACGCCTCCAATAGGCGGAGCCCCCCATGAGATGTGATATCGATTTCGTGTCAACTCCCTGAGTCGACACGTCCTCGTCACCCTCTTTGCTAATGCGGCCCAAATGGGCGGTATTTCCCTTCAAATCCGATACTGGATTCGCGTCGACTCCCTGAGTCGACACGTTCTCGTCAGCATTTCGGCTTGCAGTCGAAATCCCTCTCAAATCTGATCTAATTAGATTCAAACTTGATCAGCTCCCTCAGCCGACATACCTCCGTCACGTAGGGAGGCGGAGATCTGATTTGGCCTAGCCTAATTCAGTACGTGGGCTCCCTGAGCCATTTCGTCTTCACAACGACTCCCGGAGTCGTTGCTGTTCGCGCCCTGCGCTTCGAGACAGCGGCATGAATTGCTGCCTCAACTGGAAGTGCGGATGCATCCCGAGATGCATTCGGTGCGCTGACAGGGCCATCGCTCGCTGCCGCGCCGTTGCAACCGAAGCGTACAATTGTACGCTTCTTCCAGTTTATTATCGGATCATGCCGTCCAAGCCACGGCATGCCCAATACCAAGTCAAACTTATCGTCTAGATCTAAAACGATACGATCTTCCACGAACACTCGCTGTTCGTACGAGAAGCGTACGCGTACGACACGCTTCTCGGTTCTCACGATGGCACCCGTTGCCAATCGTACTTCCAACATACTTCGAGGTGTTTCAACCTCCTCGAAGTCAAGTCTCGTTAGACTTCGCAGTCGAACAAAGTTGTTCGACGCGCCTGAGGCCACCAAGGCACGAAGAGAGTTTGCTCTCTTCGAACACACGGTCAGGATGACAAGATTTGGCTTGTCATCTTGCTTCTTGCAGCGAGAGTTGCTCTCACTGGGGGCTGCTGTCCTCAGTGTCGCGTGTCCGATGTGGACACGCGCAACTCCTTCACCAGCAGGTCGCCCCGCGCCTACTGGGTACAGACGATTTTTGATTGTCTGCGGTGATGCCCGGCATCACCGCGAAGGCCCCTGGCCCCGTGCACAGGCGCTGTGCACTCACGCGCGAAGTGACCGTTGCGTCCGCAACGGAAACACCGTACGCCATTATTATGGCGTATGTTACCGCCATGCCGTACGTCACCACCATGACGTACGTCGCTATTACGACGTTGTTGGTAACCAACAACGGTTGCTTCCAAGAGGTCCATTGGCTCTGGACCTCCCGTACGCATCATCGGACGTGCCGCCCTCGGCACGTTCGTGTGCAGTTTAGCCTGCCGCAGGCTAAACTCTTCTTGCTTAGCAAGGGTGATTGCCGCTTCGAGAGTACTTGGGTACTCTCCGAAGAGATAGGTCTTAACGGGCCCGTCCCGTAGACCCTTCATGAACGTGACGACCTTTGTCGCCTCGTCAATCGGGTTGGTCACGATGTTCGAAATCAAGTACCGCGCTCTTTGGGCGTAAGCATGTACGTCATGCTAACCCTGTTGCAGGTCGAAGAATTACGCCCTCGACCTGAACTCGTTCTGCGGGGGCTCAAACGCGAGTGTGAGCTCCTCGTTGAACACCTCGTACTTGCTAAAGCACGTAGGATCAGCGAGGCGGCGTCCGTACGGCCAACTCCGCGCTCGTCCGCCAAGACATGACATGGCGAACGCAACCTTCGATAACGGGTCGATACGTCGAGCCGCAATAGCTGTGTCGAGTTCGACCAACCAGGTCCACACTCTCTTCCCACGTAGTTACTCACGTGGAGCTTCAGGGGCTCCACGCGCGGTGTGGCCGAAGGCGACACCTTCACGGAGGCAGCAACATCTCGCTGCTCCTTCACAACGAACCCCAGAGCAACACCGTGTTGCCTTGTCAGCGATAGCGTGCGCAGCATCGCAGCTACTACCGCCTCACATATGACTGTTGACAGTCGTTGGAGAGCTTCCCACTCAGGATCCGACAAGTGGGGACAGTCGGCGCGTGCAACGTGAGTTGCAGGCGAGTTCGGGGTTCCCATGGACGTGTCAACGCCCGTGGGAAGGTTCTCGACCCCGCGTTCGTATGAGTCCATACGAACGTGAAGGTAGTTGGTCGTTGGACGGACTACAAAGTGCTACCAGGTGTAATGGGCCTACCTTGGCCCACTACCGGCTTACACGTGTGCGCACGTGTATGAGGAAGCGTAGGTCTAATACACTTAGATTCAGTATACTTGTGACCCGCAAGTATAGTTAAACCTATAGAGTATAAGCTAAAAGGCAGCTTTAAGGTAAAATTGAGAACTGTTATTGAAATGATGAACGACCTTTTCCATAAACTGATATCTATTTCTAAAGGGTCTGACAACGGATGGTTGACAGCCCTGCTTGATTCTTATTGGTAGAAATATGCTGCTTTCTACCAATGAATGTTTCCAAATGCATGGTGTTCCAAACACCAAGGTCGGCGAGTGACAGGGCCGTCACTCACAACACTAACAGATTTCCTGTCTGTTAGAGTTCCGCTGTGGCTGTGCCACAGCGCGTGTAACCCGTTACAGACTGAGAAAACTTGAAGCCGATAACAGCAACGGACACGCTAAGGCAACTAAGTCTCACAGTCCCTCCGCTGCGTAGACGACGTCGAGAACGTGGCACTACAAATCGTGTTAATATATTGATTTAACACTCTCCTGTGATTTTTATGAGTTCCCATCATAAGATAAAGTTTCATGTAAGATCGTCAGACAAGAGCTAAGTTTTGCTCCCCCGATTTCAGTTTTGCCAATGAGTCAACAGTGTTCTAGGAATGGATTTATAAGAGATCAATAAATACAACTGTGAAGCCACTATGTGATGGGTACATCTACAGGTGCCAAGAGTGTCGTTAGGTTGGTTCAAATAGGTCAAAAGGAATGCCAATTGGTTTTTGCACCCACTGCTCTCCATGCACAATAATGCTGGTGTTAATCTATCTACATCTACACAAGACGGATGTAAACAGATTCTACAAAGCAGTTTTCACTAGTTCGAAGCAAGTATCGGTTGAGCGTCTCTTTTGTAGGAGTGTTGTAGTTAAGGGTAAGTAACAACTTTTCGTAAACAGATCCGGTTTCTAATCTTAGTTAGAAACAGATGCCAAGTGGTGAGAACTTGGTATTAGTATAAGTATATTGGGCGAAAGAGAAGCTATTGAGTGACATCCATGGCCAACAAAGGAAAAGAGAACCCAACTGAATGAAGAGCTGGGGACGGCACTCACTTTTGAATTTGCCGCTCCGTCTGACGGATAATATTCACACACGTTGCCAAGACAACAGCAAGCACCATGCCCACCGTGCTCAACAACTTCGACTCCAATGCATCCGACACATTATTCTTGAACGGCTTAAAGACAGAGCCATCCAGCGGCTGATACATCTGCGTCGCATTCAGGGGCAACGCGAGCACCAATGTAGCGAGGTCGTAGGCAGCCCCAATAGACTTTGTCATTATATTTCCCGCCAAAATAAATCAATAAACTATCAGTATACAGTTCCAGTAGTCTGCAGCTCCTTGGACGTCTACGGAGGGGAACAGATGACGTTCGAGTCACAGCCGCAAACATTTCCCCCTCGTATACACTGTCCAGAGCTTCCTCCAAGTCTTCTTTCTTGTAGCACCCGTGCTGCACCAACATCATCACTACTTGGTCTCTCAACTTGTGCGCAACAACAACAGCAGCTCCAGTTACCACACAAACGGAATATCTACAGAAGTTAATAGTTGTCGTTCAAAAGTTATACTTTTGCATGCACTAAATTGATATCGCACAATTTAGCCGATTAGAATGCAGTACCAATAAATAGCGTGTTGTGATTCGATAGTGGCGCGTATCGAGCCCTAAACTGATATCGCGCCCTCAATTGATTGTTTTTACGTTACCTAACATCTGTGTATCTGTTTACAAAACATATTCACCAATGCGGCTGTTCTATCCCGAGGACGACTTCAAAGAAGAGCCAAAACCATTAATTGGTTAGCCGCACAGCAAGTGATCGTCTACCAAAACTGCTATTTTTCAGCGCACATGGCACTCGCATCAGTTTGGCTGAGGCTCTAGCCAACATCATATTTGGCTTGGGATTTACTTGTGGGGGGAATTTACAGGACGGCTGTTGGATGTTTCAGGATGAATTTCTATTGACGTGATAACCAATAGATCAAACACTACAATCTACTCGTGGGACGATACAACTTGAATAACACGGGTAGTTTTCGCTGGCTTGCGCAGGATAGTTGACGCTGATACCCAAACGAGTTGATCTCGGTGGCGCTTTCTGCTGTTCTCGGTCTCTAGTGGCACTTTGATTGCATCTTTGCACTGCTGAAATACATCAGCAGCATCAACAAACGATACCTTGATCGTCGATAGACCAAGGGTTCGCGCTCACTGCTCGATTTCTGCATCAGGAACTTTAGCTCGCACAATCGATTGCGCTTGTTTGCATTGCTTAAGTCTGGTAAGCGAACTTGACGAACGGGAGGAAGGATTTAGCAGCATCACCGCAACGCCAATACACCCACGCATGCCCCGCAGTATCGAGTGGCAACTTCATACGTTCAGGGAACAGATGCATGTTACTAACCCAATGGTAGACAAAATAAGAAATGTTGTTTTCATAGTTTGTTCCACCAGATTTTTCATTCGCCTCACCAGCGATTTCGAGACAGTCGTCACTATCACCGCTGTGTGCGCCAGGACGTAAGAGTTGAAAGCTCCAGCATCCTCTAACCGCTTCATGATCGAAGCTGTGACGGGGGTCACACGCATCTTAGCCTTGGAGGAAGCGTTAACGCGCTAACCACAACAGACGCCTGGCGTCTCTGTTATAACTCGCTAAAGTCCCTGCCTTCCTGCTATTTAAAGTACCGAGTGCTAAAGACTTGCGAACTTCCGGGTTAGTGTTAAACTGATTTATATTATCAGCGCTTCTATGGTTCTAACTACTGGAAACTATCTGCACACTGAACTCCTGATCTGCTAGTAAATGAGTGGCCCTCATTTGGTCTACTGCTTTAAGTACGGTTTTGGCGTCAGTAAGTACGAGACCACTCCGTTTGCTAAGTACGCCCCGCGTACTTAGTACATCTACGCACTTAGTGTGCTCTACGCCACTGGAGTGGATCACCTCAACTGTGTGGATCAAACCACCTGTGTGGATCACAAAGTCGCGCCTGTGGCCCGAAGAAGCTCTGAATTTTTTTTTATTCAACTGGTATCACTCCCCCATGGTTTGGAACTGAGGTATTCGGAGAGATTAGATGAATAACTACGCTATCCTATCAAAGTTCCTTTGCCTTAATTGTATATTTCTCTGATATGCATATGTAAGTGAGCTTCAAGCAATTGCACCTTGCACAATTGCCGCGATTTATAATTCTGCGCGAGGTGACGCCGTCCACAATGTTACCCGTGGCGGTGCCGTATCCGGGCCCTTATACAGCAGCCGGCATGACGTCCAGGATGCCATGGCAGGTCTTGGAGATGATTTATTAATAATGCAACCAGAAAATGCGTCCTGCACCAGAAAATTGGTCCTACATAAATTGTGAATATGTCCTACACAACATCCTGCAGACTTCAGATTTAATACTTACTAGTAGTAGGTTACTATGACTAGGCATTATGTGTTGGAATGCATATTGCAGACTTGGCAACAGTGAGGTTGAAGATCAAAGCTGGGACCCGTACCAATGGTGAGACTAAACAGGAACGAAGCTCGGAGAAGCTGAAAGGCACGGTCTCTGTATGGGAAACGGGCACGAGCCCGTGGGTGGTTGTAGGAGCTGGAGAAAGCTAACCATCAATTCTATCTTACTTTTCCTATTCCTCTCTGGTGTGCAAGACGTCCTACGGATCCGGTGCAACTTCCAATAGGGTTATGAGCTCAAAACACGGACTTCCTGCTACACGAGTGGTGATCCAAGATGGAGCCTTTGAAGTACACAAATGAAGGCGTTCCGAAGAATTGGAACGGAGGGATTGGCATCAGTACAAGTGGGCCATGGGGCTTGGCTTCAGGAAGAAGAGCGCACCGACATTGTGGAGGGAAAGCTGTTGCGGGAAGACCTTACAAGTGCGGAGAGAGAACAGGACTTCGATGACAACCAAGTGACAATCATGCAACTGATTGACATGTTAGTGCCGGCACACAAGTTGCATCAAGTTAGACACAAGACCACAGGGACGGATATGTGGAAGACTTTTTGTGACATCTATGAGTGCACGGAAAACAAGACTACCATAGCTCATAGAACCCGATGTCTGCGGAACGAGCTGGAAACTGTGAAGTTATCCCCAGGTGGAGATGTGAATGCGCATTTGAGCAAGATGTTCAACTTGCGAACTGAATTGACTTCCTTAGAGTATACTGTGGGAGATATTGACATGGCGGAGATGTTGCTAGATAGTCTGCCTAATCAATACGAGTTTGAAAGTTTGAAATCGGGCATTTGCTACAACTCGGGCGATGGTTTCACATCACCTGAACGTGCACGTGAACTGATTCGTGTTGCAGAATCTCGCCAGAAGGCATATAAAGCCAAGGGTGGAGGTAATCAGCGTGGAGATCAGAAGCACGGAGGAAATGGTGGTGGGGTCAAAGCGGAAATTGACAAGGGTGAAAATCAGCAACACGAGAAGACCGGAGACTCCAAGAAGAAAAAGCGGAAGAAGTGCAATATATGTGGGAGTATGGAGCATCTCAGAGTTGATTGCCCGGATAGGATGAAAACCCAGAACGCTGGCAAAGCTAATATGAGCGGATAGAAGCGAAAACCGCGTGCTAACATGACTGCTCGTCAAGATGACAGCGGACCACCAGATTTATCTCGTGCAGAGGATGAACTTGGAGTGGTGACGGGAGCGCTGGATGCTATGCTGATTGACGCCAGACTACCGGTGGTGGAGACCGGTGATGATGACAGTCAAGAAGTTTCGGATGAAGTGCAAGTGCAGGAGGTAAGCAGGACAGACATGCGTGTGGGCTGGTGGTACGATGGGATTGACCGCAACGAAAGCGAATTTGATACTAGCAGTGGCTGGTGGTATTTTGACACCGCGGCAAACACACATGTGACGGGAAACCCATGGTACGATGTTGCATTTACTCCTGATCCAAATCAGTCCCAGTAAATTCACGAAGCCACTCCCGCTTTCGTATTGCTGGAGTAGAAACTGTAGCTTTAGTGACTGACGTTGACGGAGAGAAGTCAGTAATTTATCTGAATGACGTGTTTTACGTCCCAGGAGCTGAGTATGGACTTCTTTCACCTGGGCTCGCAGAACAAGGTTTTGACTTCGGCTATGATCGTGAAACAATGAATTTCAGAATGATGAATGAAGGGAGGACAATTGTTGTTGCCACACCTCAGGAGGCAACGTAGGGGTTCTTCGTGACACATCCGGCTAATGGAGGAACTTTTGGTCCCCAAGACAGACCATTGTGCGATTTCACGGCAGTGGAAGGAGTTGCATCCCTGAAACTCTGGCATGAACGACTAGGTCACACGTGCCCACACTATTTATAGACCATGGTAGACAAGGATATGGTGAAAGGCATGGCGTTGACTCAGCGCCACAAACAAGAAGCCCGTGATGCGTGCCACATTGGCAAGCAGAAGAAAAAGCCACATCGCAAGAAAATCGATCGGGGACTAAAAGTTCCAAATCAAATTGTCTACGCGGACTTGTTGATACCCAGCAAGGGAAACGGATCGCGATTCGAGGCGGTGCTGGTGATCATGGACGGGTATTCACGTTTCATGAGTGTGTACATGTTAGCGAACAAATCAAGCGATGTCGTCAACAAGCACATCAAGGAGTACATTCTGTGGGCAGAACGACAAGCTGGCGGGATTACCAAGGTGGTATCTCATAGGGTTCGACAAGTTTTAACGTACAAGGGTGGAGAGTTCGTCAATGGAGTCATGGAGGAATGGTACAAGACACAAGGCATTGAACATATCCTAGTTGGTCCGAGGAGCTCCCAATTGAACTTGTGTGAGAGGACGCATCAACCCCTCGTCGAAATGATGAAGGCGACTATGCAACACTCGGGTTTTCCAAGAAGCTTGTGGCCAGAAGCATTGAAAAATGCCGTGTATGTGAAGAATAGAGTGTACAACAAAGGCACTCAAAGAATCCCATTTGAGGTGATGTTCGGTGTAAAGCCCGATATTCATCACATTCGCAAGTTTGGAGCTTTGGCTTACGTGCATATTCCAGTGACGCCTGGTAGACAAAAACACCATGACAATGCGAAGATAGGATTTGTTCTTGGCTACGCTGAAGACGTTGTGGGGTGTAAGGTATATTTTCCGGAAGACCATACCGCGAAATTTGTCGCATATCTACGCGTGGCAGAAGACGTAATGTATCGTGATCGCCACGATGTCTCGGTTGGAGATCTAGATTTGGAGTCGCTACACTTTGATCAAAATGCGAGCGTGCAGGATAACCAGGTTTGCCCAGACGAAGAAATGTCGAACACAAACGAAGACATGACGCTTACTGATTACGATCAGTTGGAGACCAACTTAGCAGCATCTGTAATGAACAAAACTATGGGCTTGCAGCCCGGTGGTCTCGAGGGGGGAGTGAGTGTTGAGCGTACTGAGTATGTGGACGTGACTCAGAGTGGGGAGGCGACGCAGAAGATGAGGAGTGCGGCTGTCCAAAATGAGGGGGACGAAGTTGCAACGAGATCGGGTCATAGTGAAGAACAGCAAGGTGAACATGAACCCTCAGCGAACACGTCATTGTGGGACGCAGGTGTTGAAATTGATTCTGTTGCTAGTGAATGCGGATCAACCGATGGATATGGAGTGTCAGAGGATGAAAGCGATGCGGAAGATGTCCTTGAAGGTGACCAAGACGTCACAGTCGGTAGTGTATGTGGATCACTATGTGAAAGTGAGCAAGGTTGGTACTCTGAGGACGCACAGATCGTGCATGAAACAATTGATGCTAGCGATATACTACCGGCTAGAGTAACAAGAAAGCGCACGCATCGCAGCGAGACCCCATCCGAAGAGGTTCGGATTGAACAGAACGCTGACAAGCCAGAGACGAAGCGAACCCGAAAGGGGTTACGTGAAGTTCATGAATACCGCCGACCAAGTTACTTGAATGATTGCGTCACGAATGTGATGCAGAGCACGTCGCGTATAATGGGCAAGAACGGAAAGCCTATTCGTGCGAGTAATGTGAAGATCCCCAAGAACAATCGTGAGGCAATGCGATCGGATTTTAGGGAGTTTTGGAGAGAAGCAGAGCTCGAAAAGATGGCTGCACTGAAGGCGAAGGGGTTCATTGAAGAGATACTCAAGGAGGAAGTCCCACCCGAGGCAAACCAATTAACACAAGATGGGTCTATGCAGTGAAGTCGGATCACCAAGGGTATGTGATTCGGTTCAAGACACGGATAGTGGCGTTTGGTAACCACCAAAGACCTGGCATTGATTTCGTGGAGACTTTTGCTCCCGTGGCGCGCATGTCGTCCTTCCGATTGATGGTGGCACTTGCTGCCGCATTGCACCTGACATTGTATGGGGGTGACATAAACACAGCGTATCTCAACGCGTTGCTAGGAATTCGGCAATACCTAAGATCAATTGGCGGATTTCCTTGTGAAATCGATGGACACATGTACGTGGTAGTGAAAGCATTGTACGGGTTGAGGCAGTCGGGCAAAGAATGGAACTCCGAGCTGAACAATTGGCTATTGGACCATGGATATCAACGTTCGCTGACAGAACCTTGTCTCTATTACATGTTTGATGGAGCCGTCATAATGCTAGTACTAGTCTACGTTGATGACATACAAGTTGCGATAAACGATGATAATCATAAGTGCAAATTGTTTGAGGATCTTGACAAGACGTATGACATCAAGGCCCAAGGTCTACTGACACAATACTTGGGAATTGAGGTGGAACAGACAGCTGATCGTATCAAAATTCGACAGAGCAAGTATGCTCATGAGATTTTGGAGACATTCGGTTATGAACACGCTCACGCAGTAGGCAACCAATGGAGACAAACATACGGCTGATTCCTCTTGAAGAAAATGAAGAATCTGACACGAGTTTTGCGTATCGACAGGCAATAGGCATGCTGATGTATTTGGCCACTGGAACACGGCCAGATCTAGCATTTGTAGTTGAACAACTGAGTCGATTTGTGTCGAAACCTTCCGCAAAACATGTAGGCACGGTAAAGCGCGTACTGCGTTATCTTGCTTGAACTGTGAATGACGGGATCACGTACAACCGAGCAAAGGAGGCGACGAACACAATAGTGGTAGACGGATATTGCGACAGCGACTGGGCAAATGACCCAGAGTCACGCGAGAGCACGACGGGGTTTGTCTTCACGCTCGCTGGTGGGGCGGTAACGTGGATGTCACGACGTCAATCTATTGTGGCCCTCTCTACGGCAGAAGCAGAATACGTTGTGGCCTGTCAATGGAGGTCATTGCTGAGAGCAACATATTGCAGGAGATTTTCCCGCAGATGAGTGTAGAACTAAAGATTGGTATTGACAATCAAGCAGCACACGTGTTGGCAACCAACCCAACGTATAGCCGACGCACGAGACACATTGAGCTACGATGACACTTTGTGTGTGAACAAGTCCAGAAAGGCGCGATCGAGTTGCATAGGGTAAAGGGGAATGTAAACCCTCCTGATACGTTTACAAAGCCATTGGACAAGCAACGTCTCAAGGCTTTGTTGCAGCTTGTGGGTGTTGGAGATGCCAAGTACGCATCAGGAAATGCATGAAGGAGTTCGAAGCTTGCGCTTCGAGGGAGGCGTGTTGGAATGCATATTGCAGACTTGGCAACAGTGAGGTTGAAGATCAAAGCTGGGACCCGTACCAATGGTGAGACTAAACAGAAACGAAGCTCGGAGAAGCTGAAAGGCACGGTCTCTGTATGGGAAACGGGCACGAGCCCGTGGGTGGTTGTAGGAGCTGGAGAAAGCTAACCATCAATTCTATCTTACTTTTCCTATTCCTCTCTGGTGTGCAAGGCGTCCTACGGATCCGGTGCAACTTCCAATATTATGTCCCCAGGGGGGCGGACACTCACGCGTTGGCTCTCGTCTGCGGACGTATAGCCGTGGGCCCGCCCCTCTCTCGCTTCGCTGCGCTGCGCTCGGGCAAGCAAATGGTCCTGCATTGCAGGGCATTGCAGGACATTATGTCTGATGCAGGAATGCATTTTCTGGTTGCATTCATTTCGCTTAGGTCTTGGGTGATTGCCATTTATCCCAAAAACACCACCGCGATAGATTACCAGCGACAATACTTTTTGGTTGCGTGTCACCCGTCGCCGACACAGGTAACATCCACTTGGGCTAATTATTTGTGTCACAGGTATAGCATATTGCGGGTAGTACACTCTGTAAAACGTCTTATAATAGCCTGATATTTTCTGCTTTTGTTCGGTGATACATCAAGTCTTGGAGACTTGGTGCCTCATACATTACAAAGGCTGGGTTTTTTTCGAAAGGCTTACAGGTGATCAATTTATACAGGTCGGTTTATATAGCGCTCATACAAGATACAACCACAGGAAGGATTTTATAATAGAGAGATGGATGTTATATGCGCGGTAAATGCAATTCCTGGTAGACTCTGAAATAAATTTCAGAGAACACCACCCGTGTGGATCACACCAGAGAATATTGGTTTCTCCCTTTTCACAAAGCCTTCTACAGGCAACGGCGCAGGCCAACGTGGCCCCGTTACAGAGGCTGTCATGCTATTGCATGTCGGAAACACCGGCTTAAAACGCACGTTCTTCCAATATTGCCGAGACCCCAGACAGCAAGCATTCACTTAGCACATCATGTGAATCTGTGATTCTCCGCACGTCCGCTTTACGAGCAACTATTTTTTCTCGTAAATCAGTTCGAGCAGCACGAATTTCGGTAAGGATTGCAACGTGTGTCGGAACGCCGATAGGTTGAATATCACATTCCGTTCCGTTCGTTGTGACAGTCGAACGTAGGTCCTCCGCATGAAGGAGGCCCGCGGCCAGGAGCTTCGCGTGCATGAAGGCCAGATACGTGTGTCTGCAACCCGCAGAATTCCTGCAGACTACCTTGTATTACATTCGGGAGCTTCGCCTGACAAACCCACATGCACGATGGACTGTGCAGTTGAAGACTCCAGACACACACAAACACGTTGTGTCTCTTGCTGCCGAGTCCGTCGGAAGTATGGGCCGCTTCATGAATCACTGTTGCGAGGCGAATTGTCGTATCGAAGAGCTGAACAGAAATTGTGGCCCGGAAATTGCGATAGTGACGGATGTTGACATCGAATCAGGAGAGGAACTGACCGCGAACTACGGCCCTGACAAGAACTTTTAGTGATATTGCGGGAAGCCTAAGGGCATTGATAAAGGGCGTCAAGATCCGTTGGTTGACGAGAAGGTTACATCTACACTCCTACAAAACCATTCTGTTAATTTAGCCAAATTCGACGTGCACACAGCAAAATTTATGTTACGAAGAGCGAGTTTGGGACATATCTCGGGAGCTGTTGGATCTGAATACACGTGACATGGATCCCGAAGTCGAGATCCGCGTCGGTCATTTTTCATGTGCACAAAGGGCGTCTTCACGACATTCCAAATGACCATAGCAAATTGATGTCGTATTTGCGGCTCGTGACATCAAATTCCACGACATTATCATGAACGTTCTGGCAAAAACCATGTCCCACGGTGAGCTTGTAAGCATTGCCATGGCAACTTGCTTGTACAGACCGAGGGGTATGGGATCCTTTCCGATTTTGATTTGGCTGAGATCCTGGTCGACACCTTCTATAACCTTGCGCTGGAATCCATTGAAGTGGCTGCTAAGGTCACGTGCGATGATCGTCTTGAAAAAGATTGTAGAAAGCCGAGCAATGTTCAGTGTACGCTGAGAAGCTGTGGTAAATGCCATCAGTTATTTTTTTTTCATTGAAATGACCCACGTCATGAAGTTGAGTGCCGTAAAGCGATCGAAGTCAATCGACAGATTATTGGGCGCCGAGGATAGTGAGAGTCTAATGAATCTCTTATCTGCTATCTCATTCGCATCAATCACGACCGTGTTAGCAAAGTTGTCGTGAATCAACGCGGCGTTTTGGCGGCCAAGTTTCGCTATAGCCTCCAGATAGCTGCATCTTCACCAATGCGGCTATCACTGGCATTTTCCGGAATATTCTGGTTATAACCTGACCCTTAACGCTGTGCCATTGGTCAAAAGCTACAAAACCGGATTAACGTTACCATTGGCTGACAAACGCAAAACTGACGAGATAACGGCAAAAGAATACTTATGCTACAATAATTGAGAAATAATGCCCCAAATTTTGGGGCAAACAAGCAATGAGATGTTTTACCTTGTGTTTTGTCGCTCCGTCTCTTTCGCCTTTCATTCGTGTTCCGCCCTGCGACTTGTGACGCCAAAGCATGTGGAAGGTCCTGGAGCAGGCGGCCAAGAGCGCGTCGGCCAACGCGTCGGGCTACGTGAGCTCCGTGCACGAGAAGGCGCAGAGTCTGGCGGCGGCAGTGCAGGACGAGGCCGCGACGCTGCTCAGCAGCGCG
>JAHWLE010001044.1:0-14733 GCA_024679135.1 Phytophthora foliorum
CAGCCCGCGACCGTCACGCTGGACGAGCTGCTGCAGCGTCGGAACGCCTCGAACGCCAACGGCAGCGAGCAGGTGGCGCCCGACGACTTGTTCCACTTGAGTCTGCTGCACGGCGCGTGCATTGCGCACAAGGACGCGATCGTCTCGTGGCAGTTCGGGGCGCCAGGCCCCAGTCAGGACGACGAGGAGCACAACCTGGCCACGTTGATCCACGAGGACGACCCGCAGCTGCTGCAGAAGCTGCGACAGTGTCCCGACGTGGACTTGTTCCTGCCCTCGGGCGTGAGGAACAACGGCTACTGCGAGGACACGATGGCGTACACAAAGTACCTCCACTCGAGGCTGCTGCCGCTGTGGGCGCTGACCAAGGAGATGTACGACCCGGAGCTCGGACGCACGGTGGACTACTTCGATCTGTGTCCGAAGACGCCGATGCTGTTCTTCCAGCACTACTGGGAGGACATTCCGTCCTCGCCGCGGTGGCCGAAGGACAAGAAGATGTACCTCATGCCGAACATTGAGATGTGGGAGCTGGACGAGAACCACTTCTGGCGCGTGGATGTCGTGCTCTGCAAGACGCGCATCTGCGAGGACCGGGTGAACAAATGGTACGAACAGGAGGGCAATAAGCGCAACACGCAGGTGATCTACACCAAGCACACGTCGTCGGACCAGGCGAGCTATGCGCGTCGTGTGCTAGGAGATGAAGTCAAGCCCAAGGACTTTAACGACGTGCGGTTTATCCACACGGTGGGTGGCAGCTACTGGAAGGGGACGCGCCAAGTGATCGAGTGCTGGTTGTCTCGGCCGAACTTTCCGCCGTTGGATTTGTACATCCACAAGTGGGCCTACGACGGCATGTTCAAGGGCTCGTACGAGAAGCGCATTCCTAAAAGTCAGATCAGGCTCACGACCGATGAGGTGGACGCAAATTCATTCACAAAGGCGGTGGCTGAAAACGCCTACTTCCTGTGTCCCAGTCAGATGGAGGGCTACGGCCATTACATGAACCAGGCGCGTGCATCAGGTGGCGTCATTATCACGACGGACATGGACCCGATGAAGGAGCTGATCGAGAACGATGACATGGGCCTGAAAGTGCGAACCAGAGTAGGCCACGACCGCAACATTTTCTTGGGTGGGAAGGCAAAAAAGCGTCACGGACTCAAGAACGTGCCTGGTATGGTGGCCTACTTCAGCTCCAAGGACTTGTGTAACACGGTGGAGCACCTACTCAACGATATTGACATTGATCAGCGAAAAGCCATGGGCGAAAGCGCTCGACGGCAGTACCACATGGACACCAAGTACTTCGAGCACGCGATGCTGGACTTGCGCGTCCTCGCACGGCAGCAGGCCGGTGCATTCGGAAATGCAAGTGACGACGTTGAGATCATTACGAGCGATCACAAGTACATTCGAGATAAACCTATCACGGAGTAGTCGCATAGAGATAATTAAGTAATAGACCATCCCAGCGTTGAGGTAGGCCATCAATCCGTTGTCGACTGGGCAGTCCGTCACTGTCAGTGACTCAATGAGAAGGAATATCTTCATCGGAGAGCTCATTCCTCGCAAACTTCCGCAACTTCCGCATGGCACGGGCAAAATACTTCGTGTCTTCGTGATATTGCTGACGCGCTCGGGCACCCATGGCTGCTCGTTGCTCGGTGGTCGAGGACTTGATGAACGCTTTGATAGAGTTGCACAGCCCGTGGGAATTGTACCTGACCAGAAGTCCGTTTGGGTCCTTCAGTCCATGCTCGCCAGGGTACTTGCCGCCGAGGAGCATCTTCGGGTCATGTTGATATTGAGCTGGAACGAGAACGCCCATTTCATTCGAGAGAATCAGCTCGTTCATCGGGTGGGCATCGGTGGTGATCACAACTCCTCCAGACGCACGCGCCTGGTTAATGTAGTGGCCGTATCCTTCGCTCCGACTCGGACAGATGAAAAACGCCGATTCTGCCGTCAGCTTGCTGAAGTCTTGCGGCTTCAACATCCCATGCTCGATGTGGACAGGGCTGCGACTGCGTTCCAGCTTGCGCTTGTACGACGGCAGGAAGAGGAAGTTAAACGAGCTGTCGTCGATGTAAACATCCAATTGAGGCAGCCCCGACGCCATGACCCAGCAATCCACAAGCTCTCGCGTGCCTTTCCAAACGCTCGTTCCTGCCGTGTGGATAAACTTGACGCCGGAGAAATCTTTCGGCGCGACAGATTCGTTGCCCAACCGATGTCGCGCGAACTCGGCTTGGTCCGAAGACGTGTGCTTGGTGTAGAACACCTTGGCGTCGCGCGGGTTGCCATTCTCCGCATACCAGCGCGTGACTCGGTCGTAGCACACGTGCGTTTTGCACAGCACCGCGTCGACGCCCCAGTAGTGTTGAGGAGTGAGCTCAATCATCTCAATGTTCGGCATCAAGTACAGCGGCTTGTCCTTGGGCCAGCGCGGGGACTCGGGCACGCCGTCCCAGTAGTGATTGAAGAAGATCAGGGGCGTCTCGGGACACAAGTCGTAGTAGTCCACTTGTCGTCCCAGTTCCGCGTCGAACCACTTGGTCTCCAGCACCCACACCGGCAGCAGTCTCGACTCGAGATCTACGTCACAGCCACAAAGGTCAACCTGCTAGCACGACCCTTTCAACCCCAGCAGAGCAACGCACACTTGGCGTACGCGGCCGCGTCTTCGCAGTATCCGTTGCCACGCAGCCCCACGGGCAGGAAAATGTCCACGTCCGGACACCGTCGCAGCTTGTGCAGCAAGTTGGTGGCGTTCCGGCTCAGTACTTGGTAGTCGTTGTCGGCCGTGGCGTTCTGCAGTTGGTGCGCTCCGACGGGCGAGCCCAACTGCCAGCTCACGACGGCGTCGACGTTGGCCACGCACGCTTCGTGCAGCAGACTCAGGTGCAGTCGGTCGGCCACTGGCACCTCCGCCTCGGTCCCCAATGCCTTGTCGTCGCTCTCGAGCCACGAGACGCCGACACTGCGTAGTCGCGCGTCTCCGTCGCTGACCGCAAGCAGCGACACGGTCTCCAATACCAACGTCATTGCACACCACGCCACGAGCGCCACGAGGACTCCTCGTAGCCAGAGCGGTGCCTCCTTCATTGCAGATCGAGACTGTGCTCAAAATCCACTTGTGACGGGCGTGCCGGGCTCCTGTCCACCCCACCCCTGCTCTTGAAGGAGCTAGTCGTACGTCACTCTCCCGATCGTTGCACTCCTCGTTTAGCATGAGCAAGACCAAGTCTCCCAGTTGGCTGCACCGCCTGCTCGTGGCGCTGCTGGCGCTGGGGCTGCTCACGCTCGCGGTGCAGATCTCGTCGCTGCTCGGCCACTCGGGCGACGAATTGGCCGGCAGTTCGCGGCTGCGGCGCGCCATCAATGGCATCGCAATCCCGTGGAGACGTCGCAGCAGTACAGACGTCCAGCAATTGGAGGAACCCGACGAGGTGTCGGACGGAGACCTGCTGCACTTGAGTCTGCTGCACGAAGCGTGCGTGGCGGACACGGACGCGGTGCTGCCGGGGCAGTTCGGCAGCGTCGGCCACCAGTTCCCCAATGCAACGGCGAGCAACCCGGAGGTTGTCATGCACCGGAACGACTCGGACTTGCTGCAGAAGCTCCGGCAGTGTCCGGACGTGGACGTTTTCCTGCCCCACCATTTGCACGGCAATGGGTACTGCGAAGATGCAGTCGCCTACGCCAAGTGTGAGTCTTGTTGTTGTTGGGCGACGTGGAGGTAGTGCTGACGCTCACCTGGTTGTGCAGATTTAAACTCGAGGTTGCTGCCGATTTGGGCGCTGCAGGTCAAGCTGTTCGACGCCGAGCTGGGACGACAAGTGGACTACTTCGACCTGTGCCCCAAGACGCCCATGATCTTCTTCAACCACTACTGGGACGACGTGCCGTCGATGCCGCGCTGGCCGGAGGAGAAACCAATCTACCTGATGCCCAACATCGAGATGATCGAGCTCACCGCCGAGTTCTACTGGAAAGTGGATGCGGTGCTGTGCAAGACGCAAGTGTGTTACGACCGAGTGACGCGCTGGTACGACCAAGAAGGCAACCCTCGCAACGCAGAGGTGTTTTACACCAAGCACACGTCTTCGGACCAGGCGCAGTTTGCGCGCAAACGTCTTGGTGAGGACGCGATCGCAACCAAGAACTTTTCCGACGTGAAGTTCTTGCACACCCCTGGTACAAGCATTTGGAAGGGCACGAGGGCTGTGCTGGAGTGTTGGACTTCGACAGCGGGCCTGCCTCCACTGGACGTGTACATTGCCGAAAGCGCATACACGTATATGATGCCAACCCAGTTCCAGGTCAAGTTGACATTCAGTCGCAGTCCTGTGAACGTCCATTTGGGCATGCTCGAGCGCTCGGAGTTCACCAAGCTGACAGCAGAGGCTGCATTTTTCATGTGTCCAAGCCGGAGTGAGGGCTACGGCCACTACATCAACCAGGCGCGAGCCTCTGGAGCCGTTATCGTCACAACGGATGCAGCCCCGATGAACGAGCTGATCCCATCGAGGAATGTGGGTGTGCTGGTACCAGCAAGACTTCAGAAAGATGATAGGATGCTGCTCGGTGGCAAGTATAAGGGAGAGCACGGATTGCGGGGCGTCGCCGGTCTGCTAGCTGCGTTTTCCTCTTACCACCTCTGCAAGTCGGTCCAAGAGATGGTAAAATTGACAACCACCGAGCAACGCGCAGCTATGGGCGCCAACGCACGCAAGCAGTATCATGAGGACACCAAGTACTTTGCCAACGAGATGCAGGAATTGCGGAAGTTTGCCAGGGGAGAAATATGAGCGGACACTGCACAGTTCTCTCGGCAAAGAGAGAGATAAATGGTGACGCGTAAAAGGTTGTGAACAAGCGTATTGATTCAACTGCGCTGTGGCTGTTGTGTGTAAGGTGGTGAAGTGGATCGTCACCGCCATTAAGTGATGTATGAGGCGACTGCTACGTATGACAGGAAAGACCCATGCGCTGCCATGGCGTTTGTCGAGTACTCGAAAGAAATTGCTCGCTGCAGTTTGCTGAGCTGGAACCCATTCCGCGGGTGTTCGGGTTGAGCAGCACATGGTCTGCCATACGCGTAAGGCTCTCCCGAAAGCCAGTGACTCGGTTCATGGAGCCATGAAGGCAAAGACGATTTGCGAGGATTTGACGCCACGAGTCGAGCTCTGCGTCGAGGGCCTTCACTTGTCTTGCCGCTGAATTGGGCGTCATGGACAAGTCGGTTGCGCCGCAGACGTCACGCACCCGCCAAAGCTGGTTATGCTTCCTGCTGGTACCCCTGCTGTTGCTCGGTGTCGTCACGCTCTTTGTGGAGACGTCGTCCCTGCTTGGGGCTGCGGGAGGTCGACTATCGTGGCGCTATCGCTTTTCTTATGTGTTGTCACCTGCTGAGGCTGTACCGGACGAAGACCTGTTACATCTGAGTTTGCTGCATGAAGTCTGCATGAAAGACAAGAACGTATCGCTGCCCTGGCAGTACGGTTCGCCCGGCCATCAGATGCCAGGCACGATGGCCAACAACTCGCACGTGCTAATGCACCCAAATGATCCAGACCTGCTGCAGAAGCTTCGGCAATGTCCTGACATCGACGTCTTCTTGCCGGTTGAACAACACACCAATGCTTATTGCGAAGATGCTGCCGCCTATGTAAAGTGTACGTGCTTGCTCTTCTGTGGCCATTCGTTCCTGATGTACTGGAAACATATCTCTAACGCTTCTGATGCAGATCTCAATTCCCGGTTGCTGCCCGTGTGGGCTCTCGAAATGAAGTTCTTTGACCCCGATCTCGGACGCGAAGTCGACTATTTTGACCTGTGCCCCAAGACGCCCATGCTGTTCTTCGACCATCACTGGGAAGGCCTTCCAGCGTCGGAGAAGTGGCCCAAGAAAAAGCCTGTGTACATGATGCCCAATATCGAGATGGTGGAGCTCACAGCAGTCCATTTCTGGGGCGTCAATGCTGTGCTCTGCAAGACAAACGAATGCTATGACCGAGTGACGCAATGGTACAAGCAAGAAGGCAATCCACGCAACGCAAAAGTGTTCTACACGAAGCACACGTCTTCGGACCAGGCGCTGTTCGCTCGCAAGCGTCTAGGCGAATATGCTGTCGCATCCAAGGATTTTTCGGACGTCAGGTTCCTTCACACCGCTGGAACTAGTGCCTCGAAAGGCACGAGAGAGGTTTTGGAATGCTGGACGTACACTTCAGGGCTGCCACCAATCGACGTGTACATCGACCGCAACGCATTCTATCGCTTGTTCCCGGCTTCGTACAAAATGAAGATCAAGCGCAGCCTCAGCCCTGTCAACCTCCATTTGGGCATGCTTGACGGCATGAATATCAGCAAACTAACTGCAGAGGCTGCGTTCTTCGTCAATCCAAGCTACAGCGAAGGCTACGGGCACTATATCAACCAGGCGCGCGCTTCCGGTGGGGTCATTGTGACAACCGATTTGCCTCCCATGAACGAGTTGATCATTGCAAATGAGACGGGTCTGTTGCTTCCGGTGAAGCCGCAAAAGCACCCGATGGTGATGTTGGGCGGCAAGTACAAGGGGAGTTATGGCTTGAAGGGCGTTGGTGGCCTAGTGGCCTCATTTGAAAGCTCCGACGTCTGCAACGTGATCAAAAATATGCTGCAGACGACCGCACCCGAGGAGCGAGCGGCAATGGGCTTCAACGCTAAACGACAGTACCACGCGGACACGAAATACTTTGCCAGCGCAATGCACGAGTTGCTACGTTTTGCTAAGGGGGCGAATCCCAGTGGATAAACGCGAAATACGATAGATAGTAGATTGGTGTTGATGGAAAAAGGATCAATCAACCGGTACATGCATTGTTGCGCCTGCAATGACGGACACCTTCAACCCTTGGTTCGCATGTGGTTAGCAATGATCGAGAAGAGAAGGAAGGGATTGTGACGCCCGGACACGTTCTGCATCACCATCCCGACCGATTCTCACGAAAAAAAACTTGACGATGCCTCAATCGATCGCCACTTTCCATTGAGCTCTTCCCCATGGAGAAGCCGCCGTCTCCACAAGCTCGCAGTCTCACGTTGCATCGCGTTTTTGTCATTCTCCTGGTCGTGTGGGGCTTCGTTCTCGTCCTGGAGACGTCGTCGCTGCTCAAAGTCTCAAAGGAGCGACTCACCAACAGCTTACGATTCCAGCGAGCTGGCAGTGTCGGGGTATCGAGGCTCCAGCGCAATGAAAGTCAAAGCTTTGGCAAAGTGCAGGCAATTCCAGAGCCTGCGGTTGATGCTGGTGAAGTGTCGGAGGAAGACCTGCTGCACTTGAGCTTGCTGCATGAACGCTGCGTGATGGACACCAACGCCACGCTGCCGTGGGAATTCGGCTCTCCAGGTCATCAACTGGCCAACGGATCGGCGAGCAACCCTCAAGTTGTGATGCACCAGAGCGATACCAATCTACTACAGAAATTGCGGCAGTGTCCCGACGTGGATATTTTCCTGCCAGCGAATCTGCATGGCAACGGGTATTGCGAGGACGCAGTGGCCTACGCGAAGTGTGAGTTCGTGCTACGAGAGTTTACTGCTGGTTCTTCACGCGATGTAGCTGACGCTGTTGTATTACCTACTGCTAGACCTGAATTCTCGGTTGCTGCCAGAATGGGCTCTCGAAATCAAGCTTTTCGATCCTGATCTCGGACGCGAGGTCGACTACTATGATCTGTGCCCTAGGACGCCCATGATTTTCTTCAACCATTACTGGGAGGGCGTGCCGTCATCGCCACGCTGGCCGAAGGACAAACCGATTTATCTGATGCCCAACATTGAGATGTTTGAGCTCACAGCGGTTCATTATTGGAAGGTTGATGCCGTACTGTGCAAGACAAAGGATTGCTACGATCGAGTGACGCGTTGGTATGAGCAAGAGGGCAATCGACGCAACACGGCCGTCTTCTACACGAAACACACGTCTTCCGACCAGGCTCAATTCGCTCGCAAACGTTTGGGAGAAGACGCCATTAAGCCGAAGGATTTTTCCACCATCAAGTTCATTCACACGGCGGGCACCAGCACCGGAAAAGGCACACAAGAGCTCTTGCACTGCTGGGTACTTGTTCCGGATCTACCACCACTCGACGTGTACATCGCCAGCGAGCCATTTGAACGCTTGTTCAAGCCTAATTTCAAACGATTCCTGGAGTACAGTCGCAGTCCCCTCAACATCCACGTGGGCTTGGTAGACCGCTCCGAGTTCACCAAGATGACTGCGGAGGCTGCATTCTTCATGTGCCCGAGTGTGAGTGAAGGCTATGGCCACTATATCAACCAGGCCCGGGCTGCAGGGGCTGTCGTTGTTACCACCGACTTGTCCCCAATGAACGAGCTCATTGCATCGAACGAGACTGGGATTCTGATCCCTGTCGAGCGTCGAAAGCATCCGAGGGTCTTGATGGGAGGAGGTTACATGGGCAAGCATGGTTTGAAGGACGTCGATGGACTTGTGGCATCATTCAAAGGCCCCGACATTTGTGAAGTGGTTAGACAAATGGTTAAGCTTACGACGACTGAGCAGCGAGCTGCCATGGGTGCCAACGCCCGACGCCAGTATCACGCAGACACCAAGTACTTTGCCAATGCCATGCAAGAGCTGCGAGCGTTTGCAAGACGCGGTAATTGATAATCTACAACTAAAACTAAAGGTCAAGCAAGTCACCGCAGCAACGCGTGGGACCTGTACAGATCAGTCACTTTGCTCCTCTTCATCAGCGAAAGTACGCGTCCGGAGGATCGACGAAGCCTGAATCTGGTATGCGTCTCCCTGTTCTTCGCGACCCCGCCACTTCATGAGTTGACCGAGCTGCATCAAGGATTGGGCCTCCATCTTCCAGTCTCCATTCTCCCGTGCAAGCACGAGCTTCTTCTGCAGTTTATCCTCTTCAACTACCGTGTCAACCGGAGGAATGTCGTGTTGGAGATACTACGCAATAAGTGCAGCATGATGTCAGACCGGCAAGAATGTTTTCTTGTCGAAAACAACTTTCAGCTCACCCTGGTGCGCTCAGTGATGTACACATAGCGATTCTGCTCGATGGTAAAAACATAGCCAAGTTAGTCCACCAGTTCTAGAGAGAGTATATTGTAGCACCACGTACGTCTTTGCCCTTCTTCTTCTTGGTTGCCGGTGTGGCCATCGTTGGAGTTGCGGGAAGTACTGACGAAAATAGGGCGAGCGCCACCGCTACGTCACGCATCCAGAAAACTCGGTCGCTCTTCATGCTAAATGCAATGTGCTCGGTCACTCGGAAGGCGCCATGCGGCTGGAAGAGTGCCAATTGATGCAGCTTGCTGGGCACAATGTTGCTGGGTGCGCTCCGTCGCAATGGACGAAGTGTTGGACGATTTGCTTGCTCGTCCCTCATGTCGTTGCGTCTTCTTCCGCTGCGTCTTCACCCGTTACCAGCAGCATCAGTCCTGAATTCGCTCCGTTCTGGTCAAAGCAAACCGTTCGTGCACAATGGTTCAACTCAAGTTGTCGAGTGCAAGTTCAAGCCAGCACAAGTCCACGCCACAAGCTAAGCAGGTGAGGGCACCACGCCCTCAATGGGGCCCCGTTGCTTCACTGAGCAAGATCGACCGTGTGGAGATCAAGCGCACTCGAGTGCACGGTGGCGTGGTATTCTACAAGGTGGAAGTGTATCTCAAGCACCAGCTCAATCGAATCCCGACGAACCTGAAAAAGGCGACCGACCCCACTGCGAAAGCCTGAATACGTGGTATTACGCCGCTTCAGCGACTTTGATTTGTTCCGTCGACATGTTTCGCGGCATGCTCGACGCGAAATTGTAGGCGCATTTCGCTACTGTGATTGCTTCCGGCTGTTCATGACAAGCGACCCGCAAGGATCGTCAAACTCTGCGTTGGTGTCGAAGCACGAAAGCAACTCCTGTCGACGTTTCTGAACAGGATCATTCAACTAACTGTAGCAGACGAGAGGGGGGCAATGGGGATCCGCGGGTGTGTCAGTGTCCTGGCGTTCGTGCTATCCCAAACCTCGTCGACCAATTCATGGGGAGCCGATACGTAGTGTAGACAAGGTGGTACGTCATGGTTATCGTGACTAAAGATTTATCACATTGAAGGACCGCGTAATGGATCACAATTCCGAGTTCTAAGAAGTAGGTGAAGTACATAGTTGACTCGTATAATGCTAAAGCCAGCCTTGTCGCCCATGTTTCTTATAAGAGTTATTGTGGCTTGCAGAAATTTTGCCCACCGATTTGTGATTTATTTTTATAATTAAATCTCAGATATGTTGGTCCGAGATAGGGAGTCGAAGGGCAAATCGTATGTGCCCATAGTGAAATCAAGTTTTTTGCACGGTCAATATCTAGCACCTGGTGTTCACAACCAGCAACTGCATTGTGCTTTGCGTGGTATATGGTCAAACGTCGGGCAACTACGTCGATGATCACAGCTAGAGCGACTCGACACGACCCATAGAATATCAGTTCTAGCTCAGATTCATTTTTTATGCCTGGACTTAATATTTGTGGCAGCGCCTACAAGGGCGAGATAATTTAATGGTCCTCGGATTTGCCGTTTTAAAGCGGCAATTCGGACATATTTCCATAAGTCGGACTGATACGCACACCGTGCGTGTTCCCATAACTTCGTCATTTTTTATCGTTTTAAGGTGCGGTTTTGACACAGGTTCCAAAACGCGCTGAGAAAGAGCTGATACGCGCTTACACTCGCGTTTTTGCGCTTTATCGGGTTGCTCTGAGAGCATCTCCACCGCGTATCAGCAAATCTGTCAGCAAATCGGAAAGGAAAACCGTTGCTGACCAGTTGCTGACGAAAGCAAAATCACCTTGATCCACTGCTCATCCTCAAACAGTAACGCAAAGCCCCCGCACGGCCCTTCAGTTCAGAAGCAGAACACAATGGGCGACTCGAGCGACGAAGACGGCGAGGTTACCAACGACAGTGACGATACTCAGGTACATGTGCAGCGTAGCTTACTCGCTGCAGCCATATTCTCATTAAAGACGCTCCTGATGAATCTAGGCTTTCGTGTTCATGCTTATTGCAGCACAAAAAGCGCCAATCAAGCGAAAACGTGATGGATCTGTTCCCGGGAAAGCTGCAAACCTCCAGCGCGATTTTGAGGCTGTGCACAATAAGCTCTGGAATGAGTACTTTGCTGAGAGCCCCCTATACCCCGAGAAGTACTTTCGTCGGCGCCACCGTATGAATCGAGCGCTCTTTATACGCATTATGGAAGCTGTTGTCGCTCGAGACCCAGACTTTGATCAGCGTGTGGACGCCCTGGGAAACAAGGGTCTGTCTCCTCTTCAGAAATGTTGTGCTGCTGTTCGAATGCTAGTGTATGGCTGTAGCGCGGATTCTTTGGACGACAAAATGGGCTGTGCTGAGAGTACAATTCTAGCAAACACGAGGAAGTTTTGCCGGGCCGTGATTGACGTTTTCGAGGAAGAGTACTTGCGCACCCCGTCTCGTCGCGACATTGAGCGGCAGCTACAGCTCTCATCCAGCCGTGGGTTTCCTGGTTGTATTGGCTCCCTCGACTGCATGCACTGGCAGTGGGAGTTATGTCCTACAGCACTTAAGGAGCGGCTCACCGGTAAAGAAGGAAAACCTTCTGTCGTACTTGAGGTGGTAGCCGACCGTCGCTTGTGGATTTGGCATTTCTTCTTTGGTTGTGCAGGCTCTAATAACGGTAAGACCATGTGTAGCCATACCGAAGTGTTTTGAATAATTACGGATTGACGAAGTGTTGTTACTATGTGCTGTAGACATTAATGTTGTGCAGCGCTCCCCTCTCATCAATCAACATGTCATTTGCAGTGAGATTTACGATTCGTTTGTATACACGGCCGGTGGAAAGGAGTTTCAGCAGCTGTACTATCTCGTCGACGGAATCTACCCTTCGTATGCGTGCTTCATGCCGACAACCTCACGCCCCGGATCGACAAAAGAGAAGCATTTTGCCAAGGAGCAAGAATCCGCACGGAAATACGTTGAGCAAGCCTTTGGAGTACTGCAGTCGCGCTTTCGCATTTTGAAAATGCCTAGTCACATTTGGTATGCTGATGACATGCTATCGTTCATAAAGGCTTGTGTGATTATGCACAGCATGATCATTGAGGATGAATGAGAGAAGCCCGACTTGGAGCCGTTAGATGACGATGCCACTGACATCACGACTACCTCACGAGTTAGACACGGTGGCATACGCACGAGAAACGAGCAAATGGATGTGGGAGGATTTATTGCAAGACAATTCGAGCTTCAGTCAGCGACAACCCAGCACGCCTTGAAGAAATCCCTCATTGATCACTTGTGGGCTCTGAAGATCAATGAAGTGAAGTGCAGCACTTCTACTGGAGGCGGTGCTTTCGCATTGACAAGGTGGAGATTACAGAGTCCGTCCACCGCAGATTTGCGCGTCAGTGAGCATCATGGTTCGGAAGCCCAAGCGCGAGTCTTTTGAGCCCAAAGCCAAGGTTTTTAATGCTGCCAACTTCGAGACCAGGTGGGGTTTGGGTCCTGGTAGATGCAACCCCTTTGTCACCACGAACCAGGGCGAAAAAACCATTGCGTTCTCCGGTACAGAGTATCGCGAAGATACACTCATTACGATAATCGATCAGAAGAATATTCGATGGATAAGGGATCGTCCAGACGTCAGAGCGGCATTCGACAGCATGTCGACGAAGAAGAGCGCGTGGCTAGATCAGTGGATGTGTACGTCAAATTTATGACGCAGCATCTGAATTTACTGATGACGTTCATGCAGCACAAGCCGTACCCCCGCAGTCGGTTTCGCAGATATATCTACAAAAAGAAGAAGCTGCTGGAGCTGTGTCGAAACTCGTCCGACCCGGAGAGCGTGTTGTTGTCGGATTCAATAACCGCGATTTGAGCGGAACGATCCGAGGACAGCCACTGGTACGCGTGGACAATCTGGCGCTGTAGTTGTCGAAGATTCCGAACTGCACAGTCGTCATCATTGACGAGTACCGGACCAGCAAAGTTCACTTCGACTGCCTGCGACAGCATTCACAGCAATTTCCGTATCGAAAGGCCGCTGCCCACGCACGCGTAGTCCACGAAGGAAGAACCACGCACGCAGTTTACAGTGTACTTCATTGCAGAAACAATAATTGTTCTGGTATGACCGTGAACAGGGACATGAACGCTTCGAAAATTATGGTGCGTCTGTTCAATTACGAACTCGACGGTGAGCCTCGCCCAGTCGCTCCCGGTAGCCATGGTCGCCCTTTTGGGCTTCTCTTCTGACCTGGAGCCGTGAAATGACAATCTGAAATTGCTCTGTATGTGATGATATAGGGTGCACAGTGTTTTGACACGTTCAGCTAACCTGGACTTGTGACTGGCTGAATTGCTAGTGTGTGCCTTGACATAGGGGAGTCGGTACTCGTGTTGCTAAGATTCAGCAAAGAAACCGAAGTCAGCGTAGCGTTCGCTACACAGTGCAGTGTTGTAAAAAAAAGCTAAATCATGTATTGACGTATGGTTCGACTTGTATTCATTGTTTCACTGTATAACCTAATATTTGTATTCAACAATAAAGTCCGCCGCAGCGCAGCGAAGGCGCTAACCTACCCCCACTAATCAAATCCACAGCGTCCGCGCAGCGGCGCCCAGAGCGCAACAGAGAATACGGTAATTTGTCTGACTCAGACTAATTCGTGTAAGCCCAATTTCAACGTGCTCACCCTAAATAGTCTGAACACTACATAGAATAATTTGGAACACTCACTAAGTTTGAACTGGAAAATTAGTCTGAGTTTCTATGAAAAATTGTATTATACGCAGTACTGGCATGTCATAAAGTAACCCAAATAACAGAAATGGGAAAGAAAGAAAATGATCAATACGAATAGGAAAGAAAGAATGAAATGGGTAAAACTGGCTGCTCATTTGGGATCGACGCCATCCGTCCAAAGATGAGTCCATCTTCGGCGCTTGCGCCTCGACACTGTTGGAGAATCATCACACACAGGGGCTCGAATCAGGTCATGGGATTGGATGGGCAGAAACTTCAACAAGACAAGACATGAATTAAGTCTGACATAGTCAATTACGAACGTAGACTAATTCTGAATTCAGACAAATTTCCGTATTCTCTAATATTCCGAACCATTATGCATAAATAATCATAAAATGATTACAAGGCGACTTAAAAATCGTAGCGCGGCTGGCGCAATGGATAGCGTATCAGACTTCGAATCTGGGGGTTGCGGGTTCGAGTCCCGCGTCGCGTACTTTTTCTATCGAAACTGTTGTGGCCAGCACGCATGTAACGCATGTGGTGCACGTTACAACATCTTCACGGAAACACAACGATATAAATACCCTGAGCAACCGATGCCTTTTCTACCGAGCCGGCGAAAAAAACTTCATAGTTGGTGTTCATTCAACTGCAACGGAACTGCCGCCTTCAACGATCGTGGGGATGTGAGTCGCTACACGTGGTTATTTTCAATCTCTTTTACGCGGCTTCATGATGCGAAGCCTCGATGTCGCCATCAAAATCCACGGGCATTTGCAGCCGTTTACCCGTCCATTCACTCACTCAATTACTCTCTTACTTACTTACTTACTTACTTACTCACTCACTCACTCACTTACTCACTCACTCACTCACTCTCATTCACTCTCGTTCACTCACTTACT
>JAHWLE010001045.1:0-14724 GCA_024679135.1 Phytophthora foliorum
CGTGGACGAGACCAAGCGCCTCGCCCAGCTGGCCGGCACCAAGGTGCTGCTCACGACGGACCCCGTGGAGGCCGTCAAGGGCGCCAACGTCGTGGCCACCGACACGTGGATCAGTATGGGCCAGGAGGAGGAGGCGCAGAAGCGACTCAAGGCCTTCGCCGGCTACCAGGTGACCAACAAGATGCTCGAGAACGCGGCCGACGACCACATTTTCCTGCACTGCCTGCCGCGCCACCAGGACGAGGTCCACGACGAGGTACAGGACAAGCAATTGCCTCATTATTGTTTGTCTCGACTAACTTGTGTTTTTCTGCAGGTGTTCTACGGACCCCGCTCGCTCGTCTTTGACGAAGCCGAGAACCGCCTGTGGACCGTCATGGCCGTGTACTCGGCGCTGCTCGGCAAGTTCTGAGCCGCTTTCTATCTGTAGGAGCCACTGCTACTGCTAGGACCTGTCGTGACGCTAATTGAATGCAGACAGACACTGTCCAAGCGCTCCTGACTTCAGTCCATTACCTGCATCGTTACATATCCAAACCGCGTGAAGCGGCGGCGGCGCTTGGCACTTTTTGTTCATTCGCAGAGGCGCCCGCTTCCAGGCACGAGAGCGACCGATGGGAGGTGAAGACGGCGAGCGCGCGGCTGCCAAGAACGAGGTGAACCCGCTCAAGTACATTGAGCAACGGGTCGCCTCCGCGTTCCCGGCACTTGTGGGCCCGAAATTCACCGTCAAGTACGCGACCGAACCGAACGAGTACGTCACGAACGCTAGACGGCGGACTCTTTTGATTGCTCATTGATCTTGTTACCCGACAGGAATTGCATCAAGGAGTTCCTGGACAATGAAGATGTCACCATGCTCGCCTTCTCGGGAGACAACGTCATCGCGTCCATCAAAATGCCCGGCACACTCCCCCGAGGCAAGACGGTGTGCTTCACCAAGTTCCACAAGACGGTGATCACGGCCAAGAACGTTCTGACCGACATCATGGTGAACGAGCTCACCCCGAGCAGTGTCGAGTATCTGGAGAGGATGGTCTCCGAGGTCTATCTGCCTCTCTTCTCCAACGTCGCCAACCAAGAAGGCTGGGGTGAAGTGGCCTCAAAAGAGGTGGTGGACAAGTTCCACTCGTACATGGCATCAGTGTCCATCATCAGCGGCGCCACCAAGGGTGAAACGTGTCTACCTCTGCCTCCGATCGATGGCAACGCGACCAATTTGAGCAACAAGGTCTCTTTGCTCGAGGGCTCCATCGTCATTTGGACCAAGCAGATCAAAAACGTGCTCAAGCAGGACCCCGAAGACTTACTGAAGCAAGGGCTTCACCCGACACCTGACGCCGAGATCGAGTTCTGGAAGCTCAAAGCGGCCAACCTCAACTCCATCTTCGACCAGCTTCAGTCCAAGAAGGTGCGCAAGATTCTTACGGCGCTTGATCGTTCCAAGAGCACGTACTGCACGACGTTCGCGCGACTGTGCAAGGAAGTCTTCACAGCGCGCATCGAGGCAAACGATAACATGAAGTACCTGCGTACGTTAGAGGAATGGTTCATTCGACTCAACAACGACGAGGACTTTCCGGCCCTTACGGAGCTCTTCAAGCCCATGCTGCACATTATCCTGTTGATCTGGAAAAACTCAAAGCACTACAACACGCCCGCACGCCTCGTCGTCCTCATGCGTGAAATCTGCAACTCACTTATCAACCAGGCGCGCAAGTACTTGAGTGGTGAGCTCATCTTCGCGCTCATCGATCAGGATGAAGCGGGCCAAGCTGTCGAGCAGCTGAAGACCACGCTGCAGGTGTGTTCAGCCTTCAAGAGCACCTACTTCGACTACAAAGCCACCGCCAACGCGGAGTGTCCATCAAATCCATGGCGTATCCAGGGCAACGCGCTCTTCGTGCGACTGGATAGTTTCCTGGAGCGCTGCCACGATATCCTCGACCTCACGCAGACCATTGTGCAGTTCAGCAAGCTGTCCAAGATTGAGGTGGGCGGCACGAAAGGCAAGACGCTGACACTGAGCGTCCAGCAGATCCACGCAGACTTCACAGAGGCAGTCAACACGTTCAAGGGCGTGTCGCTCGACATCATGGACGTGGGCGCGTCCAAGTTTGACGACAACTTCTACGACTTCCGATGCAAGATCAAGGAGCTCGAACGACGGCTTGGATCTGTGCTGACACAAGGGTTTGACGACTGCTCCACCATCTTCGGACGGTTTAAGCTGCTCGACTCATTCGAGGGTCTGCTCAACCGCCCAATCATCCAGGACGAGCTGGAAAAGAAACATGTTGCGCTTGTTCAGAGCTATGGACACGACTTGAAACTCGTGCAGGAGTTGTTTCTGCATTGCCGTGATGCACCTCCGATCAGCTGGAATTTGCCCCCAGTAGCTGGTGCGCTCACGTGGTGCCGTGGACTAGTGGAGCGTATCGAACACCCGATGAAGAAACTGCGCGAGCTCAACCAGAACGTGATGGAACGAGAGGAGGCCAAAGAGGTCTACAAGGTCTACGGTACCATCATGGCATCGCTGCAAGAGTACGAGAACCAAAAGGTGGAGGAGTGGAGTCGCGATGTTGAGGCGTCTTCACAGGCGAAACTCAAGCTACCGTTGTTGCTGCGCCACCCGCAGACTCGCTGTCTTCGCGTCAACTTCGATCCTGCACTCGAGAAGCTGCTGCGTGAGATCAAGTACCTGAGGTTGCTCAACATCGAGGTGCCTCAGTCAGCTCTTCAGATTTCAACCAAAGAGGAGACCTTCCGCAAGTACCGCGGCGAGCTCATGTACATTGTGGAGCCCTACAACGCCATGATTGAAGGCATTCACCCGCTGGAAGAGCCGTTGGTACGACGGCATATTCAAAACATTGATGCATGCGCTGGACGAGGCATCGAAGAGCTTAACTGGAAAAGTGCAGGCATCGACACGTTCATTGACGAGTGCCGTAAGTCGGTGGAAGGTGCGAACGAAATCGTGACAAACCTCAAGGATAACCTCAACACTATCCAAGAAACGCTGGGTGCGTGGAACTTGCCGCTGCTCGAGCGCCAGGCGAAGCCTGTGGCTGTGACGGAACACGAACGCCAACACAAGAGTTACATTGTGCAGCGGACACTGAAGATTCGCGAGGGCGCCGCTGAAATCCATCGGCGGTTGAAGCAGTCGAACACGGGAATCGTCGGGGTGAACAGCGCGCAGTGGAAGGCCTATGTCGACTACGTCAATAACATTGTTGTCAACGGCGTGGCGAGAGTCATTTGCTCGTCATTGGAATTCTTAGCAAAGCAGCTAGACCCATCCGGTGGTAAGGATGGAGGCGCCGGTGAAGCTCCTCCTCGTGAAGGAGGCCCAAAGTCGACCAAAGACCATCAGAACCGCTTGCCAATGCTGGAAATCAAGCTAGATCTGATCGCGAATCGGGTGCAGTTCAATCCTAGCATTGGTGAGAACCATGGCAAAGGGCTGAGCGACACGATTCAGATGTGGATCAACTCGTTCTTTAACGTGGCGACTGCCGTCAAGCGTCTTGACTCTGATGGAGGTGGTTCGTACCTCAAGGAAATGCATTCAGACATGACGATCTCCATGATGCTCGCTACCATCAGTGAGTACCAGGAAGAGAACGAAGCGATGCTGGCAACTTTCAAGCGCAAGTACGACGGATACGGGTACCTATGGGAATCGGATATGGCAGCTCACTTCCAGACCTTCCTAGCCACGGCCACAGTACCAGGTGCCAACGGTGGCGCAGATATGCTCAACTTGGAGAAGTTTAACACGGAAATCACGAAGTACGAGCAAGTGGCCAGCGAGATTGAGAATCTGACGACGCCTACAGACATCGGATGGCTACGAGTCAATTCACAGCCCATTAAGACAGCCATGCTCACGTGGGTGAGCAAGTGGGTCTATCAGTACACGACGTATCTTCACCAGCACGTTGTAAACAAACTCTCTGGGCTTCATGAGTTCATGGAGACTGTAATCAAAGGGCTGGAGGAGCAAGTCGCTGACAAGAACAAGGACGCACTGAAGCGTGTCATGACGCACATTCGCGATGTTCGTAAGCAAATGGATGCCACGAATGCGCTCTTCGATCCGTTGCGAGAAGCTGTTCATCTGCTAAAGCTACACGGCATCAATGTGGAGGATACGAAGATTGGCGACCATGCAGTGCAGGATTACCTGGAAGCTGCTCCGATGCAGTGGGAAGCCATTGTGAACAAGACGTTCAAGAAGAAAGAGGAGATCATGCCGCTGCAAATGGCTGAGGTAGAGTCCATCAAGGAAGAACTTGAGTCGTTCTTCCTGGATATGCGCAAGTTCCGTAACGAGTTCCGAACGACTGCACCGTTCAGCTTCCAGGGCACGCCAAATGATGCGTACGCGCAGATGAACAACTTTGCATCGGCACTGCACAAGAAAATGCAACAGGCTCGGGAGTTCAATGAACTCGAGGAACTGTTTGAGCTCCAAGTTTCTAAGTACCAGGAGACAACCGATACCTTGTACGAACTGCAGCAGCTGAAGAAGTGCTGGGACCTAAAGGATCTGGTGCTGGCCACGTTTGATGACTGGAAGAGCACGCTGTGGACCAGTATTCAGACGGATACCTTCGAAGGCTACACGCGTGCTTTCATGAAACAGTTGAAGATGGAGGCGACAGAGCACCAAATCATCAAGGGGTGGCAAGTCTATAAGGACACAGAGCAGCTCGTGAAGAACATGTCGACTGTACTGCCGCTTATCAATGACCTCCACTCAGAGGCTATGCAAGACAGGCACTGGAAGGCACTATCTACGATTTGCCATGTTAAGGCGATTGAGCCGAAAGACCCCAAGTTCAGCTTGGCTGACCTGCTGAAGCTCAACCTCCACCTACACGTGGACGATGTGGGCGAAATCGTGGAGACAGCAAACAAGGAACAGAAGATTGAGAAGAAGCTCAAGATGATCGAAGAATTGTGGCAGCGACTAACACTCGAGTACGTGCCGCACAAGGATTCTGGCACGTTCGTTGTCAAACCTTCAGAAGAAGTCGTGGAGTCGCTTGAAAGCAATCAGCTCGAGCTGCAGACTATGATCGGCATGGGCAAATTCGTGGAGTTCTTCAAAGACCGCGTGTTAGCGTCCCAGAAAACGTTGGGTCACGTGGAGGAGGTGCTGAAGGAGTGGGTGTCCGTGTCGAAGCAATGGGCTTCACTCGAGAGTATCTTCTTGAGCTCGCCCGATATCCGCAACCAGCTTCCTGACGATACGCGGACATTCGAGTCCATCGACTCGAATTTCAAGGATCTGATGAAGAACGCAGTGATGGAGCCCAATGTGGTGCTGGCTTGCTCCGTTGACAACCGTCTCGAGTCGCTCAAGGAAATGACTGCGATGCTGGAGAAGTGTCAGAAGTCACTGAACGAGTATCTTGACAAGAAGAAGAAAATCTTCCCGCGGTTCTACTTCGTGTCGAACGTGGCGCTGCTGGAGATCCTGTCGAACGGCAACAACCCGAAGAAAATCATGCCGTTTCTCGGAGATTGCTACGATTCATTGTGCGATCTCACCTTTGAGGACGACTCACCGAACACGGCCCACACGATGGTGGCCAAAGATGGCGAGTCTGTTAAACTGCCAAAGATATTCGTCATGGCTGGCGCAGTCGAGAGCTGGCTGAACGAGTTGACGGAGGCCATGAGGTTCTGTCTCCGAAAAGAAATGCACGACTCGATCGAGACAGCGGCCAACTGGGATGTGGAGAAACCTCGCCACCAATGGCTGTTTGACTACCCAGCTCAAGTTGTGCTCAACTCAACGCAAATTTACTGGACAGAGGAAACGGAAATGGCTCTGGAAGAGTTTGAAAATGGCCAGGAAGACTCGGTGAAGAGGTACCTGACAGTGTGTAACCAGCGATTGGAGCAGCTTATTAATCTGGTGCTAGGCAACCTTTCTAGCCCAGATCGATGCAAGATTATCGCCCTCATTACACTTGATGTGCACTCGCGTGATGTCGTGAAAAAGCTTGTTGACGAGAAGGTGGAAGGCCCGCTCAGTTTCATGTGGCAGCAGCAGCTCCGCTTCATTTGGCGTCAAGAGAACTATGACGTGGATATCCGTATTACAGACTTCCGTTCCAAGTACTCGTACGAATGGATTGGTAACACCGGTCGTCTTGTGATCACCCCTCTAACAGATCGATGCTACATTACGCTGACAATGGCGCTGAGACTCTTCTTGGGAGGTGCTCCTGCTGGACCTGCTGGCACGGGCAAGACGGAGACGACCAAAGATTTGGCACGTGCCATGGCATTGTGCTGCTACGTGTTCAACTGCTCGGACCAGATGAACTATCAAACCATGGCAGATATCTTCCGCGGCCTGTGCCAGACTGGCACTTGGGGCTGTTTTGACGAGTTCAACCGCATCAATATCGAAGTGCTCAGTGTGGTAGCTACCCAGGTAAAATGCATCCAGGACGCTATCGTGTTTAATGCTATCCCCGCCAACCGAGAAGCAAAGTACCAGACGCTACCGGCCGGCACACCGCCTGTTGTCGTCGGCGAGTTTGAGTTCATGGGGGCATCGGATCGGATCACTCTCATTCCAACGTGTGGCTTCTTCATCACAATGAACCCTGGCTACGCTGGTCGAACAGAGCTGCCTGAAAATCTGAAAGTGCTCTTCCGATCGTGCGCTATGATCCGACCCGACTTGAAGCCTATCTGCGAGAACATGCTCATGTCCGAAGGATTCCAGCAGGCACGAACCCTGGCCATCAAGTTCGTGACTCTATACGAGCTCAGTGGTGAGCTGCTCTCCAAGCAGTTCCACTACGATTGGGGTCTCCGTGCTGTCAAGTCCGTGCTTCGTGTTGCTGGTATTCTGAAGCGTGCTGAGCCTGACGTCGAGGAGGATAAAGTCCTCATGCGTGCGTTGCGTGATTTCAACACGCCGAAGATCCCTCACCACGATACGCCTATCTTCCTCCGTCTTATCAATGATCTATTCATCGGCGTTGAGGTGGCCCCCAAGGTCAACGTCGAGTTGAGAGAGAAAGCTGTGACTGTGTGCAAAGCCAACAACTTGCAGCATGATGATTCATTCATCCTCAAGATCTGCCAGCTGCAAGAGCTTATCGATGTGCGTCACTCCGTCATGCTGCTGGGCCCTGCTGGCTGTGCAAAGACGACAACATGGCAGGCTCTTGCCAAATGTTGGAACCTCGGCAAGGAGAAGAAGATCTGCGTGTACGAGACTCTCAACCCGAAGGCCGTGACGTCCGACGAGCTCTATGGTTACATGACGCTCTCGAAAGACTGGAAAGACGGCGTGCTGTCCATCATCATGCGTGGTATGGCCAAGAACTACTCCGAACAGGGATTTTACGAAAGCCAATCGTACAAGTGGGTGGTGCTCGACGGTGATATTGATGCAGTGTGGATTGAGTCCATGAACACGGTCATGGACGACAACAAGGTGCTCACGCTGGTGTCGAACGAGCGTATCCCACTGAGTAGTGCAATGCGTATGGTCTTTGAGATCAATTCGCTTAAGAATGCCACGCCCGCCACGGTCTCTCGAGCTGGTATCCTATTCATCAATGAGATTGATATCGGCTGGCGTCCATTCATGGAGTCATGGGTGGCAAAGCGCGAGGAAGAAGTCGAACGTACATATCTACCAGGTCTCTTTGACAAGTACGTGGATCCGATCTACGATCTGATGCGAAAGGGCTACAAGCAAGTGGCTCCGGTGCGTCTTATCAACCAGGTGTCGACAATTTGCTATTTGCTTGAGGGTCTTCTGGGCAACATTCCAACGGAGAAGAAGAACCCGGAGGTGATCGAGTCGATCTTTGTGTTCTGTGCGACGTGGGCCTTCGGAGGACCGCTCATCGTTGATAAGAGTATTGATTACCGCAAGAACTTCCACGAGCTTTGGTGCTCTACATTCACGAACATCAAATACCCGAAGGAGGGTCTGTGCTTCGACTACTTCTACAACCTCGAGTCAGGAGAGTTTGAGAGCTGGAGCACGAAGGTGCCGAAATACACACCCGGCTCCATCGGCAATGGTCCGGCCGATACGCCGTTCAACTCGATTGTGATTAGCACGAATGACTCGGTGCGTATTCGCTTTTTGGTGGAGACGCTCGTGGCACGTCAACGGCCGGCAATGCTTGTAGGAGGCAGCGGAACAGGAAAAACCACGATCCTCAAGAACTTCCTGCGTGACCTCGACGACGACATGCTCTTCTCGACTATTAACATGAACTACTACACGGACTCAGCCAAGCTGCAGCAGCAGCTCGAGTCGGTCATTGACAAGCGTTCTGGTCGCATGTTCGGTCCTCCGGCCACGAAGAAGCTGATCTACTTCATCGATGACTTGAACCTGCCGTACATCGAGACGTACGGCACACAGAACTCGTTGGCTCTGCTACGCCAGCACATGGACTACAGGACCTTCTTCGACCGTATCGACTTGGGCTTTCGGAAGGAGATCGTTGATGTCCAGTACCTGTCGGCAATGAACCCTACGGCTGGCTCCTTTATCATTGACGAGCGCTTGCAGCGGCACTACGCGCTCTTCGCATGCATGATGCCTGGTCGCGAGGACCTCAAGACCATTTACAACTCGATCTTAAAGGGCCACATGCAGAATGCCGGCTTTGCCTCGCAAGTGATGACAATCTGCGAGCACATTGTCAACGTGTCGATCCTGCTGCACGAAGAAATGGTCAACAGGTTCCTCCCGAGTGCCACCAAGTTCGTCTACAACTGGAACATGCGCGAGTTGTCGAATATTTTCCAGGGTCTTACGCGTTCCAAGGGCGAGTTCTTCCCTACTGGGTACTCGTTTACACGGCTGTGGGTGCACGAATCCACTCGAGTTTTCTGCGATCGTCTCATCAACGACGAGGACATTGCCAAGTTTGGTGAGCGTATCCGTGAGGTGACTAAGAAGTTGCTGCCGGACTTGGACCAAGTGGCGCTTTTCAATGACCAGCCTCCACCGCCACCAGGCTCAGAAGACAATGTACCAGTGCCTGTGAATATCTTCACGACGTTCGCAACTGCAGTGGCCGGTGCTGACAGCGTGTACATGCCAGTAGCTTCAATGAAGGCACTCAACAAGGTGCTGGTAGAGCAGCTCGATGACTACAACTCGAAGTATTCCATGATGAACTTGGAGCTCTTCGACAACGCCATGGAGCACGTGACGCGCATTTGCCGCATCATCGGAAACCCTGGCGGCAACGCAATGCTTATTGGCGTCGGCGGAAGTGGCAAGCAGTCTCTATCGCGTCTAGCGTCTCACATCTGTGGCTTTGATGTACGGCAGCTATCTGTCACGTCCAACTTCCGTATTGAAGACCTGAAGGAGAATCTCGCCGAGATGTTCAAGATCGCAGGTGTGCAGGGTTTGCCACTCGTGTTCCTTATCACGGACTCACAGATTGTGAACGAGCGATTCCTCGTGTACATCAACGATATGCTTTCGTCCGGCTGGATTCCAGATCTCTTCCCGAAAGAGGATCTCGATGGGCTGCTGGGTGCGCTGCGTAGCGAGGCCAAGGCGAACGGTGTTCCTGACGCGATGGATGCTCTCATGGACTTCTTGTTGCTGCGTATTCGACTCAACTTCCGCGTGATCATGTGCTTCTCTCCTGTGGGTGCCGTGTTCCGAGTGCGTGCTCGTCGTTTCCCGGGTCTTGTGAATTGTACTGTCATCGACTGGTTCCACCCGTGGCCTCGCGATGCCCTGGTGCGTGTTGCTTCCAGCTTCCTGGAGAAGTTCGAGGATATTGGTGACGCTCCACTCCAGCGCAACCTCGCGAATCACATGGCCGATGTGCACATTTCCGTGACGGACATGAGTAAGAACTACTTCGAGACGCAGCGCAGATACAACTACGTGACGCCGAAGAGTTTCCTGGAGCTCATCAGCTTCTACGAGATTCTGCTCAAGCAGCGGAAGGAGGACATCCAGCGCCAAATTTCTCGCCTGGACGACGGACTTTCAACGCTGCGCAAGACGTCGGCCGATGTCGCCGAGCTGCAGGTGGATCTGAAACACACGATGGTCAAAGTCGCAGAGAAACAGGCCTCCACTGACCAACTGCTCGAGCAAATGGGTCGCGAAAAAGCAGGAGCTGAAGTGCAACAGGAGAATGCCAACAAGGAAAAGCTCAAGGCTGAAGCAGCTAGTGCAGCGGCAGCTGAGCTTGCTGCTGAGGCAGAAAAGGAGTTGAGGCAGGCCAAACCTGCAATGGATGCGGCCGCTGCTGCTGTGGATTGTCTGTCAAAGCCTGCTATCACAGAGCTAAAGAGTTTGCCGAAGCCACCCGCAGGCGTGGACAATGTCACTAAGGCGTGCCTCATTCTGGTGGAGAAGGAGTACAAGAACCACAAATGGGACCGCGCTAAGAAGATGATGAACAACGCTGGTGCTTTCTTGGATGCACTCAAGGACTTTAAGGGCGAGGACATCCCCGAGGCAGATATCGCTCGTATCGAGCCCTTGATCGCAGACCCCGAGTTCACGGCTGAGAAAATGGCTTCCAAGAGTTCCGCTGCGGCCAACATTTGTTCGTGGGTCGTGAACATCTACACATTCAACCGAATCTACGTGCGCGTGAAGCCCCTGATGGATTCACTCGAGGCTTCCAGGAAGAAGAAAGAGGAGGCTGAGGAGCAGCTTGCGCGTGCTATGGGCCAGGTTGCGGAAGTGCAGAAGAGGCTTGAAGCACTTGAGAACACTCTGCGTCAAGCTACGGAGGAGAAGCTCAAGGTCGAGGAAATGAAGGAGTCGTGCGAGAACCGATTGCTGCTAGCTGGCAAGCTTGTGAACGGCCTGGCAAGTGAAAACGAGCGTTGGGGAATTGAGATTGAGCAGCTCAAGAATTCGGGTGTCATGGTGGTTGGCAACTCGCTGTTGGCCGCTGCCTTTGTGTCGTACATCGGTGCTTTCGACCAGGCAGTGCGTAAGGAGCTATGGCAGCAAACGTGGTTCCCAGACCTTGTTGCCAAGGGGATCCCTATCACGGAGGGTATTGATCCGCTGTCTATGCTAACGACCGAGGGCAAGAACGCCAAAATGATGAGCGAAGGTTTACCTGCAGATCGTATCTCGATTGAGAACGGTGCCATCATCACAAGTTGCAAACGCTGGCCGCTGGTGATCGATCCGCAACTACAAGGCATCAAGTGGCTCCGTGAGAAGGAGAAAGACCGCGGACTTGTGGTGCTGCAGTTGAGTCAGAACCAATGGCTGCGCAAGACGGAGACGGCTATCGTGAATGGCCATGTCCTCATCATCGAGAACATCGGTGAAGAGATTGATGCAACGCTGGACCCGGTGCTCGGGCGAGCTGTGTACAAGAAGGGCTCCAACCTCTTCTTGAAACTAGCCGGCGAGGAAGTGCAGTACGATCCAAACTTCTTCATGTACTTGCAGACGAAGCTGTCGAACCCGCATTACAAGCCTGAAATCGCTGCACAGTGTACGCTGATCAACTTCATTGCCACGGAAAGTGGGCTAGAGGATCAACTGCTGGAGAAGGTGGTCAAGAAGGAGCAGCCAGAGCTCGAAGCTCGAAAGCAAGAGCTGGTGCTGGCGTTCCAGAAATTCAAGATCGACCTCGTAGAGCTGGAGGATCAACTGCTTGAGCGTCTAGCAAATGCCCCAGACGATATCCTGAGCGACGTACCTCTTATCGAGAGTCTGGAGGAGACAAAGAAGAAGGCGACGGATATCTCAATCTCGGTCAAGAAGAACCAGGAGACGGAGATCGTCATTAACAACACGCGCGAGCTGTATCGACCTGTTGCCGCTGAGGGTGCCATGCTTTACTTCTTGCTCACGACGCTCAGTGCCATTGATCACATGTACCGATACAGTCTGGACTCGTTCATCACGTTCTTCTACAACTCGATCGATCGAGCCCAGCAGAGCGAGAAGCAGAGCGAGCGCGTGCTCAACTTGCGTGAGTCGTTGCGGATCACCATCTACACGTGGGTGGCTCGCGGCCTGTTTGAAGCGCACAAGCTCATTTTCCTCTCTCAGCTCACGTTCAACCTCATGCGTCGTGGCATTCTGGGCGAGGAAGTGCGGGTGCAAGAGGCTTACATGCAGTTCCTGCTGCGCGGACCTAAGAAAGCGGCGGGAGGTGGTGGTGAAGAGGAAGCCAACCCTATCGACTGGTTGCCACCAGCTCAATGGAGTGCCATCAACATGTTGGCACAGCTCGAGGAGTTCCAGAAGATGCCACAGGATCTGAAGGAGGCGTCTTCGCGCTTCCGTGAATGGTACAACCACGTGACGCCCGAGTCAGAGAAGCTGCCGCTGGATTGGGCTGGACTCGATCGTACGCCATTCCTGAAACTTTTGGTTGTTCGCTGTTTGCGTCCGGATCGTATGACTGTTGCTGTGAACGAGTTCGTGCGTCAAGTTCTGCCCAACGGAAGCAACTACTGTGACTGCGACTCGGCACTCAACGCATTGCAGGTCATGGACAACTCGTACCTGGATTCGACGCCAACGACGCCACTGTACTTCATCTTGTCTCCAGGTGCCGATGTGGTGGCTGGCGTGGACAAACTCAGTATCAAGTACGGCTTCGAGCGAGGTGTGAGCTATCACAACGTGTCAATGGGCCAAGGACAGGATGTGTTCGCGATGGATCGCCTCGAGGTTGCTCACCGCAACGGCCACTGGGTCATCCTCAACAACATCCACTTGATGCCGCGTTGGTTGCTAGCGCTTGAGAAGAAGCTAGACGAGTTCGCCCTGGAAGGCTCGCACAAGAACTTCCGCTTGTTCCTGACGTCGGACCCGTCGAACTCCATTCCCATCGGTGTGCTCAACCGCTGCATCAAGCTGACAAACGAGCCGCCGTCAGGTCTGAAGGCCAACTTGAAGCGAGCTTTCGTGAGCTTTGCCAAGGAGTACATCGAGGAGGCTGAAGGCAAGGTCAAATCCATTTTGTTTGGCCTCTGCCACTTCCACGCCGTGCTGATGGAGCGCAAGATGTACGGACCTCTGGGCTTCAACATGATGTACCCTTTCTCGCTCGGCGACCTGCGTGACTCAGCTATCTGTCTGCAAAACTATCTCGAAAGCTCAGCAGGTGGCAAGATCCCGTGGGCCGATCTTCGCTACATCTTCGGCGAGATCATGTATGGTGGACATATTGTGAACGACTTTGATCGGTTGCTAGCCAACACGTACCTGGACTTCTACATGCGCGATGAGCTGCTGGATGAGATGGAGATGTTCCCTTTTGTCGGCGATGAAAAGGGCCCGTCCTTCATGTGCCTTGCGCCTTCATCCTACGACAAGTACCTGGAACACATCGAGACGGAGCTCAAGACGGACTCGCCGCTGGCCTTCGGACTGCACCCGAATGCTGAAATCGATTTCCGTACAACGCAGTCCGAGAACCTGTTCCGGACGTTGATGGAGCTGCAGCCACGAGATGCCGCAGCAGGCGACGCTGCTATGAGTCCGCTTGAGCTGGCAAAACAGGGTCTAGAGATGGTGCTCTCGCGCATAGGTGAGAAGAAGTTCGAGTGCGACGAGATTTCGCGCAACCTCGAAGAGATGGGGCCGTACCAGAACGTGTTTATCCAGGAGTGCGAGGCCATGAACGGGCTGCTAGCGGAAGTTATTCGATCGTTGAACGAGTTGTCGCTGGGGTTTGCCGGTGAGCTCACCATGTCTGACGCCATGGAGGCTGTGCAAGAGTCGCTGTTCCTAGATCGTGTACCGAAATCGTGGGAAAAGCTCGCCTTCCCATCCATGCGTCCACTTGGCTCCTGGCTCACAAACCTCGAAGCGCGACTGCAGCAACTGGAGGAGTGGACGCAAAACCCGGCAGACATCCCTCGTGTCACGTGGCTCTCGGGCATGATCAACCCGCAGTCGTTCCTGACTGCTATCATGCAGGTCACGGCCCAGAAGAACCAGTGGGAGCTCGACAAGCTCGTGATCCAGACGGACGTGCTCAAGCGCCGCAACGGCGAAGTGGACGCTCCATCGCGCGACGGCGCCTACATCCACGGCCTGTACCTCATGGGCGCGCGCTGGGACGTACAGAACAACACGGTGGATCGCTCGCACCCCAAGGAAATGTTCTCCCCCATGCCCGTCATCAACTGCAAGGCCGTGGCTTCCGACAAGCTCGACGTGAAAGGGTCGTACGTCTGTCCGTGCTACAAGACGGAGTTCCGTGGGCCCACCTACGTCTTCTCGGCGCAACTCAAGTCCAAGTCGCCGCCTGCTCGCTGGGTTCTCGCGGGTGTCGCGCTCATCATGGACATCGTCTAGTCAGTCTGTCAAACAACCACCAGAGACAATCGTAAACGCGCTATAACCCCAGGTAGCAAAAAAAGCATTCGAACACGTCCTCTACACTTGTCTCGCACGCAGCGTGTGCTGCCTCCAGAGCTCCAACGTCCCCTTGGCGGACGGCGTCAGCTGCAGCTCGTCCAGCCTCGTGGGTCCTTCCTCCAGCAGCTGCTCAGCCGACAAGAGCAGCAGCTCCACCGACTCGAACTTGTCGGCGGGCCCAGCGGCATACAAAACCCTCAACTCGTGCGCCGAACACTCGGTCCTAATGTGGAACGAGAAACTGGGGGTGCAGGCCGCCGACTGCAGCACGAGGCCGAGCAGCTGGGGCGGCTGCTGCAGCGCCGGGGCCACGTTGACCTCCTCGT
>JAHWLE010001046.1:0-14655 GCA_024679135.1 Phytophthora foliorum
GACCTCTCTGCACTAGTGTAAGGTGTCGCACATAACTAAGTGCAGGCCAAGCACGTAGCTGTAGTCATACGGCCAATACGCTCGCACATTGACCTCTACCAACTGCCCCGAGTTCACCAGCCACCCGTTCCTGCCCTCGCGCTCGCCGCTGTGGCCTCACCAGCCAGAGTCCAGAAGAACTGCAGCCGCGATGACAGCAACGTCGTGGGACCGTACACCGTGTACGACAACCTGGATGCCAAGGACAACGAACACAAGGGCACGCGTTGCATGGACGTGACCGGAATCACCAGCTTGTCCGTCTCGTGGAAGATGAGCTTCATCGGGGCTGGCGATAGCTGTCATGTCAAGCCGTTCGCCAACGCCGCGCTCAAGGGCGGCCCCAAGCAGGAGTCGGCGATTACGTCGATCCTTACGACTCGTAGGCTACGAGCATCAAGTACTCGTACACGTACAAGACCAATACCATCATCAACGCGGCGTACGACGTACTCACGAGTTCAATTGAAGGTGGCGCGTTTGAGTACGAGCTCGTGGTGTGGTTGCCTTTACTGGGTGGCCCATACCCGCTGACAGAGATCGGCAAGTTCATCAAGTCGGCAAAGTTTGGTCGCGTCGCCTTCGATATAAACCAGGGTGTGAACATGAACGTCAAGGTGCTCTCGTAGAGTCGAAGAAGACTGCTACAAGCTTCACAGCTGACTTCAGGCTGTTCTTCGACCGGCTCCTGTCCTGCAACACGGCCCCCTCGACGCCGTACATACAGAAGGAAAACACGTTGGAAGATCAATATTACCCAGAATCAATTTATCAGAACCTCCAGTGCACGCAGCGCCCACGACGTGTCCGACTTCCACGACGATGTACACACCCACAACAACGCGCATGACCTCATGCACGACCCCCACAACGATGTTCACAACCGCAGCGTCCATTCCAACGGACATGATTGCCACGACAACGTACACGATCCCCACAATGATGTTCACGACCGCGGCACCCGCGGCAATGTTCCCGACTGACATGACGATGAACATGGCCACGGCAACATACACAACCTCCTCGGTAACATACACGACCCTAATGACAACAGCGCCGTCACCACCTGCAATGCTGGTTTCGATCACACCACCACGCGAAACACCCACTGCGGTCTCTTCGCCAACTATGATTGAGACCTCCGAACTCGACACCAATGCATCTAGCCGCCTGAGCACTGAATTTTTACTTTCTTAAAAAATATGACGCACCTTTATGAAGCATCAACGATTTCATATGACTACAGCTACGTGCTTGGCCTGCACTTAGTTATGTGCGACACCTTACACTAGTGCAGAGAGGTCTACATTTTGGGAAGGGTCCACCCTTTGGGAAAAGGCTGCTGGCAGGGTTCACATTTTGGGAAATACCCATCGAGTTACTTCTGGAAGTCACGTTTGACTTCCGGACGTAACTTCCGGATGCAACTTCCGGATGACCAAGACGTTCCGGATGCAGATGCCGACCAGACGTTCCTGATTTGTACCCACCAAGACCTTTCCAAATTTCCAGTATACAAAGCCCAAGATGTTAACGACCGACCAATACGACCAGCCGGATCAGTTATGCACGAAGAGTCGGCTTGCGACAAGGATGTGTCAGCCTTCCGGATGTTGATTACGCCAAGGAACCCTATAGTGAAACCAAGACAAATGTGCATATGGAAAGGCTTCCATCAGAGACTTCAACATAATACTTCTAGCAGAGACTTAAAATAACAGAGAGTTCGTTTTGCCACCAAGGGCGCAAGTGTTTCCAGGGCCCTTTTAGTTGGTCTGGAAGCACGCTGGAGCAACGCCGGATAGCTACCGTGATTTCCGGGGACCCGGGTTGTCTGCCCAGCCTGTGTTTGGACGCGTCGTGACCACAAAGACCGCCGTGGAACTCTCCGAAAGGCTCAAGACCAAATTAGGCGGTGACCGGGTGACGCGCACTCGTACGTGATCTGTCCTATATCATATTTCAGTTGGGAGTGTGTCCTTCAGACCCCCCGTTTCATAGTAATTGCCGTTTCAGGAGGTTGTTAGTAGTCACCCCCCCGGAATTTGATCGAATAGACTACTGTGTGATAGGATTCTATATTGAGTGATCCGGAGGTAGTTTTCCTTTTGGATACATCTGAAAGTTATCTTCCGGAAGGAGTTCTAAATCCTCCTTCTGGAAGTGGTACGCGACACAAGGGTGCATCTGGAACTGACCAGTGTTCTAGGTGAAACACAAATAGACTGGTGTTCGGACCCACTGCTCAAGGGTCCAAAAGAATAAGTAGCAGCTGTATATTGTGTATAACTCTCTGTATTATTTGGTGATCTGGGAAGACTTTGCTAGTGGTCTAACCCCAGTTGTACTGACTGCGTCCGGAAGTAATCGTACGCACTCTGTATTCTTGTATCATTTTGATTGTGTAGGAACAACTCATCAGGTGGAGTCCGGTCTTCCAAAGACAAACGACACCTATAGGGATTAGACAAGGTCACACGCCAAGCTACTTTCGGAAGTCTAGTGCTTCCGGAAGTGGTGTGACCCCATTGGGCTGTCCGAAAGGCGAAGTTTAATCTTCCTGATCGGCCGAGGCTTCTGGCGCGCGTGCGCTATACATCCTGGACGATAATGAGGGGTTATCGGCCCGAGCGCAGACTGGGTCCGGGACCCGGTCTCTTTATGATTTGAGGCATCTGAAGACCTGCGAATAATAACAGCCAGCTACGTTTTTAGTTAATCACATGTAGGTAGGGTGCTGCCGAGGCTCAGAGCCGCAGAAGCACACTGCAGTACAAGCCCCTAAGTGAAAGTGAGATGCCACAGAGGCTTCCGGGCCTACGCCGGGTGGGGTTGGAGGTGCGATCTCTGCAATTGCATCTGTTGCACGCGATGCACCTACCGTCACCGCGGTCGTTGTAACCGAAATAGCACAAGATTCAGTACGTCATGCACGGAAAAATCCTCGGATTTCTGATAGCGTGACAGCAAGAGATCAAGACGTCGATAGGGGCTAAATTTAGAACGACGACAAAAATAGCGTTGCAAATGAAAGCGCCATTATGGTTAATGGAGTTGGTGGAGATCATGGTGAAATTTGTGAGGAATCAAGAATGCTGACGTCACCAGATGTGATAATTCAAACGAAGACGATGATAGAGCTGAAACAGAAAGCGCATATGGTTAATGCAGTTGGTGACGTTCGTGGTGATGCGGATGCACAGATTTCTAGCAGTGAGGGGGATGATGGAGTTGGCGTGTATGATGAGCGCTTTGATGGGAAGGAGAGCCATGACGACGATGTATCTCACAGCTCGGTGGATAGTCGATAAGGAATATGGCAACCGTAACCTCACGACCGAGCTGGTAAATCAGCTCAACCTTGGTTTCATCAGCAGTAGAGCTCTCTCGTCAAAGTGTTCCACGGCGAGAGTTAGGTCATTTGGTTCTGTACAGAAGGCTTAAGGTTTGGAAGAGGGGGTAGGGTGGTTCTTGGTGGTGTTGCACGTTGATTCAAGTCAACCCGCTCGCTGAGAATCGATGCGCGACCTGTACGATGCAAACCTTGGTTGGCCATGTTGTGGCGTCTTTTAACAGGTTGGTTCTGTCTAATAGTTTCCGTCTCTTAACCGTTGACACACTAGTTTTTTTATCCACCAGTGTTTGTCAATATCGTCATGAGTCAACAAGACGCTTCCGTTGTATACGATGATTGCGATAAGTCCATGCAAACACGGTCGTCCGTGCACCACGCGAGATGCTCCAGAACATGCACTCCGTTCAAGACTATTAACCACAATCTTGTAGGCCTCCATCCAGCGTTCATGAGTCTTCGTAAGCGACCAGGCGGTTATGATGTGTGCTATCCTGGTGTATTGGTTCTTCTGAATGGTATGGGAAGTCGCAATTGCATTATGTTCAAACAACAGCCTAGTTTCACTAGTAGCTATCGTCCACCAAATTAACAGCTTCTTGAAGATACTGTAGAGATCACCTTGGCCTTTCTTTATCTTTTTGGTTTCTTTTCAACTTTTTTTCACAGTAGCGTGATTCCCTTCAAACGCCGAAGTGTCACGAATATCAAAATGTGTGTATCGATGGTGTAGTGCTTCACAATGCAATAATTATACTTCCACCACTGTAAATCGAGATAGTAGGACATGACCCTACCGTTTGCCTGTAGCTCGTTGCGCCTCTTCTCGACCTCGTTCTGGAACCCTAAACGGCATACATGGCTTGGTAGAATGTGGCCATGAAAGAATATGTCTCATATGTATTTTCTTTCTTTGGGTGGCCTGGTGCAGGATTCGCAACGTCAACTTGCTCTAAGTGATTTCTAGTATTTCTTCCCTCATTATTGTTCACGTGCCAACGACAAACCATAAAGGTTATTTCAGAAACCACTGTATCTAGAGCATTCATACAGTCAACATGACGATCGGTGAGAATCACGCAGGGGCTTCCGATATCGTTCTCGATCATTAACAGTCGCAACATGTTGAAGGCCCACACGAAGTCAGATTCCGTTCTCCAGGGAGCCGGCACTGTGCAACCGGCAACACAGTGTTACAACCAGTCGTCGCGATCAAATTCAATTTGTTATGGCGGAGCAGTCCAAACACAGTCTTAGTTACCGTCTGATATGTCAGCTCGTAGCGACGGGATGCATCCTTAGCATTTGTAATAACATCGGCCACCGCTAACGGGTTTTGGACGACGCTGGCAATCGTAACATGAATTTGCGAAGCCGATATCCCTGCAGCGGTGTCCAGGTTTACAAGATCCTTCATGTTTTCTTTTAAGGGGTGCAGTTGGGGCGGCTGCGTCTCGACGGCGATGCGCGGTGTGGCGGTGTGGACACGAGTGTCCCACGAAGCCTCATGGTTGTGATGCATTCTTCTGTTAGTGTGCACAAGCTTCCAAGGTCTCTAGGTGCTGTCCTTACTTTCAGCGTGAAGTCCAATTCTCATAGGGCATTCAGAGCGCTTCGATCATCGGTTTGATCGCACTCGACCTTCTTCAACGAGGTGCCGTGTGTTTTTCGGTGCTGCCGCCCGATCGCAATCGTAGTTGGGTGCCCACACTTGGCGGTTAAGCTCATCGTTGTAGCGTGCTCGTCGAGTCGGTACGTCAAAACGGTGATCCTTAGATGCTGTAGATGAACACTGGAGGCGAATGGATGGTCGCTACAAACATAGTCGACATGCCATGAACACAAAGACAGGGCAGCCTCTGCGAAATTGAGCTACAGCCTCAAGCTGTGTATGCTACCCACGACGGGACCGAAGAAAGAACAAAGAGCTACCCGGCACGGGTGAGATGTTCAGTAACGAGCCACAGCTAGATTTTAGGCGTCGAAACTTAAGTTGCTGCCTACTTTCATCTTGCCAACGATATCATCAAGCGCAACGGCGTGAGCGATCTCTTTTTGAATGAAGACGGTGTGAAGCCCAAATTCAAAGTGTTCGTCAGATTGCTTCCAGGATGTATCAAGAAGAAAGTGAAAAATGAGCTCGGGTATCGTAGTTGCGAGGCCATGTCTTGCGTGAGAAAGCTGTATGCAGTGGTGAGTAAGGTTAGGCCAGGAGAAGGAGAATCGCGCTGTACGAAAGGTGAATGCAAAAGCAGCTAAACCTACTAAAACCTTCGCCGCCATAGGGTCGATGAAGGTACGTAACCATAAACCTGTAATCGTGACCGATGTTGCAGCTACACGAAGAGCAGTTACATTATCCAAAGGTGGCGACCAGCGGAACGTCGCACGTCCACCTCGTTCAAAGAAGTGTTCATTGTGAAGGAGAGCCTGAATTCATCCACTGCCCTACCGCGTCGGAAGCCGACAAAGCGGCAATCCGAGCAAAATGACGAGCTAAATATCAATCACAGCAACAAACAGGGTACCAACAGAGAAGACGCAATTAGGTTATGCTGAATCCATGAATGCCTATCCTCTGAAGGCGGAACAGTACTGCTGAAAGGTGTGTTGAGTATTCCCCGTTGCGCGGGTACTGGATCAACAAGAACCAGTATGAGTGAGCGTGGTTTCAAGAAGTTGAAGGGAGTCTGCTGGGTGGTTGCGAATGTGGAGTTGGAAAAACCGATCCTGTGCACCACGGTGCGTGGTGATGTGGGTGTGAATCGAGCGGTGAATATACACGTCACACTGTGGACGGCGGCTGGACCGGTTTCTATTGGCTCTCAGGTACAATGTCTTATTGTGCCTGGCGACCATGAAGAATTCCTTCTCGGTAAAGAGACGCTGACCGAATTGGGGATTGACGTCGACAGAGAATTATAGATGCTGCATCCCAAGGCTAGCGTGATGAATCAGATGAGTGTGATGAGCCGGATGTAAGCTATTCGCCGGTGTTGAGTGATGAAGCGAAACAGCTTGTGCGAGACCTGGTTGAAAAGACCAAATTGCGTGGTTTCCTGGGGTCTATCTGGGTGGGATGGAGAGAACTGCGACTCCCTTTGATATGTGGAGGTCCAACCTGGGCAACAACCCTCCTGTTCGAGTCCCACCGATGAATATCTGGCTGAAGAATGATGCCAATTCTTATCAATACGAGGCGCGGAAATACCCGCCGGGTGTCAGTAGATTTATGTAGGACTTCAACAGTCAGCTAGGGACGCTGGGGTGGATTTGCGAGAACCGTAACATCCGATGGGCCTGCCCAGTCTCTCCCGTACGGAAACCCGGAAGCGGTGAATGCTGTCAGACAGCAGTCTGCAAGTCTGCAAACATTCAGATTGAGGGCATTGTGGGCGCAATGCCAAATCCGCAAGTTCACTTGGAACTGGTACGAGACTGCGCGGTTTTCGGACTGCCTGATTTCATAAAGGGATATTGGCAGATTGCTGTGGACGAGGCCTGTCAGGAGGTGCCCTCCTACATGACTCACCGAATGATTTACACGACACGGCGTGCACCTCCAGGGTGCTGCGACACAGCTATGTTTTTCAAGCGACAATCGAGAAGTGCCTTCAGGAGCTAATGTACCAGCATCTATTGGTGTGGATCGGTGGCTTGTTGCTTTAAGCTATAGACGGGCTGAGCAAAGCTTGAAAGGCTGTTCGAGCTACTTGATTTCTTTGGTTTCAAGCTAAGTGTATTGAAGTCAAGTCTGTACGAGCCTCGCGTCAAGTGGTGAGGCAAGATCATTACTGACCAAGGCGTGCGTCGTGTCTCGCAATGAATCAACGCGCATACAGCGTTACCATATCCGAGTAATGCAGGCGAACTACAGCAATTTATCTGCGCAGCGAACTGGATGCGTGAGGGCGTGGTTGACTTCGAAAGAGCGGCGAATCCACTGCAAGAGAAGTAGGACCTTGTATTAGCAACTGCGTCGAGAAGGACGAAGCGCATGGCGTGATGCATTGGGATAGAACTGACGAATGATAAACGAGGAGCGTTTGAAAGATAAACTCGCAAACACGACCAGCCTGGTGTTCTCTCAACCAGATGCGGTGATGGGCCTCATAGCGGACGCACCCGGTGTGGGATTTGGCATTATTGTCAGCCGAGTGCGGGAACGGCAAGCCGTTAAGCCTGTTACTAAGCAGCCGCATGAATTATTGGTGTGTGTGAGCGGCACGTTCACTGGATCGAAGTACAACAGGAGTATCGTTGAAAAAGAAGCGTGCCCCATTTTTTTATGCGTGCGACCAGCTCAGCTATCTGCTTCTCCGACGGCAAGGCTTCCGTTTATTTGTGGTCGCCGCAGTCTAATCTATGGCTTCGCACCGGGTTAGAAAGTAATAAAAAAAAAACACACACATCAGAGGCAAGCTGCTGAGATGGGCGGTAAAATTGATGGAGATCGGTAGCCCATCGAGCACATCTAAGGCACCAATAACGGTTGGGTCCAGTAGCTCCAAAAAAAACGAAGACTGAACCGCAGCGGTTTGTGTCGGTGGCGGCTCAGTGACTTGTGTGTGGCAGTGCCTCTCACAGCCATAGACTCAGCGCGTGTCTATTTACAGACAAGTGGCAGGTTCCTACTGGCTAATAAACATACCAGTAGAGACCACTCGTTATATACCAATATTCTATTGGCAGATAAGTGGACCAATAGAATGCCAGCTGTGGTTCTCGTGTCATGAGCTGCTCTAAATAGTGGACTCCCTGTCGGGATGCAGCCCTCACTAATGAATTTGCCGTCCCCAGTGCATATTGCTCTGGGGCCCGTATGCGTACATATATGATAAAGTCGATTTTCTCGGCCCAGAGGCCTCTACAGCCCATTTTCTTGCGGCTGTGAGCTCGCTTTCGAAAGCCGACAGAAAGCCCACTCACAAATACCTTGACCTAGTTTCCTTGTTATTTCCAATCTCACTTATTTCCGATTACATCCTCGTCTTTACCTAGAAACCGAACTGTCGGAAAGTGTAGGGAAGTCGGAACTGTTGCGATATGGAGTAATATCCACTCCGTTCCAACCAATACTCTTCTTTGTAATTCCAAGAAGCTTATTATATCTGGTTTTAGCTAATCAGAACGATCGGTTCAATTTATTGTAGCCAATAGTTGAGCAGCCTGTCGTGGAGCATTTGTCCAACCGTTCCGACCATAAATCGTTGGATTTTTTTCAATATATTTTTGATGCCATACAAACATCTATATAAATGCATATTTTAAAAATATCCTTCAGTTTCTGACCCAAGGTGACGGTAAAGAGGTTTTCATTTAGAGTGAGAATTGCCGGCGAACCAACATGTCGATTGCGTCCCTTGCCCCTGGTAACAGCAAGAAGGCCAGGGCGACGGCGATAAACACATTCTCGACGTTCCTGGCCGCTGAGAGCATGACACTCGCTTCGGCTCACCAACTGATCGATGCTGACAAGACTGGTAAGGTGCTGCGTATTATACTAGACAAGTATGCATATTCGTTAGCCAAGTCTGCCGACAAGGTTCGAGCTACCAATACGTGCCTAGCATGCTATGGGAATGTCAAGAATTGGCTGGTGGATAAATATCCGCTGCAGGGGGCGTTAGTAAAACCTCAGTTGCAAAAGGTCCTGTCAGGGTTCGGCAGATTTTGCAGCAACCGCGAGGAAGGTGGCGACGTAAAGAAAGCTCCTCCGTGCTCGAAACAAGACCTAGAAGCTATCGTGCGTCTACTCTATTCCTCTGCTTCTAAGGACACTGAATATCTCGACGCTGGGCTAGTCGTGATGATGTGGTATTTGTACGGCCGTAGCTCGGACGCAGAGAAAGTGGAGAAGCGACAGTTAACCATCCTGCCCGGTAAGTCATCTTTAATATTATCAGAGTGATATTATTTACCGTAAGCAGCTAACCATCTACTCGTATCCTTGAACATTATAGGTGGGGTTCTATTTCTCCGCTTTAAACGCGTCAAGACAGCCCTGCTACAAGGAATATCCTTGTTCAAGGACCCCACAAGCTTCTAACCTGCCCTCTTCACGCTCTGGCCATAGCGCTGGTAATGCAGGCGATGCCATGTCAACGCATGTTTCCGCAGTTTCTCACGACAAAGCGCAGCTCCGAGAACGTACAGGACGTACAGGATCTGTCGCTGATTGAGCTCCTTGAAGTTGACGATGACCAGGCATCGTTGGAGGAAACGCACACGTCGCCAGCAAACCGGTCTGTTCCTGGTGCACAAGCATACGTTAACAGGTTGCTGGTTAGAGTTAAAGCGATAGCGGATTTGCAAAGCGTTCGACTAACGCCTGACCTTACCTCGCACTCGTTCCGACGTGGGGGAGCCATGCACGCGAACGACGGGAGTGTGGCGGAGAACTGGATAATCGAACGGGGTGGCTGGCAGCTGGACCGCGTGAACAAAGTCTTTGGCTATATGCTTGGCACAACACAAGCCGATCAGCAGATGTCCCGAGTTTTGAGTGGCTGGAAGCCAAACGACGACGCGCGGCTACCATCCCTCGCCGCTCTTGACCCACCAGTCCTTGGCCGCGCTCAGAAGATGCAGAAATTACTCTTCGCCAATACCATGTCGTTCGACGATACAGCGCTCAACCTGGACGAAGACGTCGCTGATGTACTCACTGCTACGCTGTTCATGCACTTCCCTGATATGCTGCGCCTCTGTGAAAGCAGCCCGCTCATCATCAGGATCCGAGAGACCATGCATGTACGAGGCATCGGCGAGTCGGAACTATTGGCGTGGAGCACGACGATTCGCCAGGCGTTCATGCCTCCTCCAGCTCCAAAGACTTCTCCTGCTGCTGGAGAGGATCGAACATCCGCACTTGTTGATCTCATCACACGACAGACCGAGCAGATTGACGTCTTGATCCTACAAAACAAACAGCTCGACAAACGCATGTTAGCAGTAGAAGCACTGCTACCCACACTTTCGAACAGCACAACGGCGAACTCAGCGTGCAGCGATGCGTCGGTTGCTGCCACCAAAACTACGCATCAAGCGGCCTCCCAGGTTGCGCGTCCAAAGAAGAAGGGAGCTCAGTCGATGGCAGCGATGTGGTTCGAATGGTTCGCGGCCGAACCTCGCGTGTACGCGTCGCGATCTGTGAAAAGAAGAGCGCTGTACGAGTATAGACACATTCCAGGATGAATGATGTTGTTCTTACCGATGGGCTTCGCGCTCGACATGTCATCTCCAGCATACAAGAGCGAGGTACTGGCGCTTGGGGAGAAGGCGCAGGAGAATGCGCTAGCCTTCTTGAAGTCGCATGGCTCTTCAGCCGTCGCAGCAGGCACAGCATTGAAGGCACTTCGACAGATGCAAAATCTGGGAAGACTTGACGGCCACATCACACAGTTCCAAGATCGAGTTGAGCGTGGCGATGTAGTTGACCCTACGCCGCCTTCTGCCTTGCCAGTTTTCATTCGCCTGAAACCTGCGCAGAGTTGACCAATACATTGCACAATATACTAACGAGGAACGGGGTCAATCAAGCATCACAGCTTCGTTCACCATTAGCAGTATCACCAAATAAGAAGAATCAACAAAAACCTGGGGTCGAACTCGACATTCATTTCTTCGCACTAGTCACCAGGCATATTATAAACAAAGCTACAACATCAACTTAGAGGGAGGCATAAACTCGGAGAGGCAGATAAAGAATAAATATTTACCGTGGTGTCCGTACTATTGGCGCTCATTGTGCCGCTGTGGCGTATACGGAATTGGGCGCCGACGGGTCCAGCGCAGCAGACGTCGTGAAGACACACAAAGCGGCTGTCGAACTCGCCACCGCAACTGTAAGCGTCGCTGTCGCAGTAGGGTCCGCCGTCAGCGCACCAGGAGTCGCAGTTCTCGCAGCAGTTGTAGCCGTTGGCGTCTCAGTCGCCGCAATGGACGTCTTGTTTGTCGGCGTCTCGGTCGTCTGCATGGTCGTCGTAGGAGCATGAACCTGCCATCGTTGTGGCGCTCGCTCGCCGCCGCATCTGTAGCTGTAGACGCCGCCGTCGTCGCTCATGAGCCTTCGTGAACTCGTTCCACGTGCTGCAGGTCGTGAGCACCACGCAGCGACCGCCAGCGCGCCCGTGACTCTCCAAGCTGCGCGGCCGTGTCCGCATGAACCGCCTTCACCGACAGACAGGCATGTCGGTGCCCCGCCATCCTCTCGACTTCCGTGGTCTCGGTCGTGCCTGCCGCTGCTGTCACTGGTTTCTGCTCTCCGAGTCTTAGTTACGGTTATAAACCCAGGTTCTATACAAGAACCAAGTACAGTCCGTAGATAATGTTATCTATGGACTCCAAGAGACACAAATACCTTAAGCAAGGCTAATAGACTCTTTGCTTTGTGAACTGTCTTTATTGCTGTTATTCGCGGCAGGGCCGCCTGTGGTGTAAATGTATGAGGCTCACTATCTAGCATAGTAGAACCTAGTCAAATGCATAACTAGTGGCTGTGGATCCACCTACTGATATCAAGTTAACTATCCAGTACTGAGTACTGCTTTAAGGAAGAAGGTGTGGGCACACCAACGTGTGTGTCCTAAACATAACCCGTGTAGCCCCGTTACATTTCAGCTGTAATACAAACACAGAGAGAACACAGTGAGATTGTAAGAAGCTGTAATCGCGCCCTTGCTGTAAACCGCACGTTGGGTCTTACCATTCAGGATGATGGCACCACTATTTTGTGCGCAACTTGTGTCATCAGGGACTGCTACAGCACCAGCACTAGCACATCTTGGCGCGATCCCAATAGGTTGCGTCTCCGATCCACGAGTCGGTGTAACCATCCCACCCAGTGTGGGCAGCCGATGATATTCGCTTATAGCTGCACCTACATATTGCATGCACCGTTCAAATGGGTTAGTGATCAGCCAAACACGATTACTTTCCTGATAAATCTATGACTTCAAAAGTAAAACACCTATTGCGATGACTTGTATCATGTGATACATCAGCGTCCGTTGCAGCTCCATGGTACGTCACATATTGAGATCTCTCCACACCACCGATGTTTACCTGGTTTTCGCTATGAACAGCGTTCTCCACCGTGCGTTGTTGTCGGGATTCGGCTCTGCTGGTTCCATATGCGAATAGGAGGTCGTTATGGCTCGATTCCAATTCGGTCTGTTCAACTACCGCTTTCTTAACGGATGAGGCTGCTTGACGATTGTTGTTTTCGTCACTGTCACGACTGCTTGGTGGACTTTGATAAGGTTCTTCGCGTTTTTCCTCCTCATCGCTAACGCTATCTACCTCTCTTTGAGAACCAACGCTAACGTCTAGCCTTTGCGTTCCAGACTCATTGGCGCTCGAATCGTTTTGCCGTGAACGCACTGAGGGGTCAGAACTTTCCAGGGATTGATCTAAATAATAGTATTTTAATCCACAGGCGAAATAAATGTTAGTGAGACCAGCACACACTTATAGACAAGTTGACGAGCCGCCTCACCTTCCACTCGCTGAGGAGCGATTTCCCGAAGGTAAAAAGACAGCAAAGCTTGTTCTCCAACAAAAAAGTCAACACCTTCCTGGTCTTTCAAGGTAGCACCTGGACGAATATAGCGATACAAAGAATCATGCGCGCTTCGAGGTGGGGGGTTGTGATACCACCCGTCAACACGAAGCTCTCTCCAGACGGCCTTGAAAAACGTCGAGTTGTCAAACTTGGTTTCACCCTGTCCATGGCTAGAAATTGTCACTCTCTGTCGAATCGTTCTTGTTCTTTCGTTCGATTCAGCAAACGCGCCAGCTAAGCTGCGCTTGCTTCGAGGAGCTATCACCAAAACGATGGAGAGAAAGAGGGCGAATGAATACATTGAGCTGTTGGTACTGAGAGCTCGTCACATCGCGGGCATGTATAAAATTTTAGAACATCACCAAGCGACGATTTGAGGTTACCTACCAAAATAGTTTTTTCGTGCTTGGGCTTTGTATTAATTGTTACAGTATATACTTTACGTAGTATGCTTCAAACGTATAGATTATTCATATCATTTACACGGGTTGCATCGTGAGCGTCACTGACGCGATTTTCATCTAGCCACCACAATAGTGTTTCCAAAGAACCTCATACGCCGGCATGAATGCACAAGTTAGATATTCGTTGGAGACGCATAACTTGAAGATAATAAGTGGAGCGCTTTAAAGATGTAGAAGTCCATAAGATCTAGGTTACTTAAGGTTAGTGTAGCGCATCCTCTGACGATAAAGCATCTGCCACGCGAGATGAAATGGAGCAGTTAGGCTACAGTTGTGGCCATTTCATGGCTTGGTAACAAACTGTCCACATGACACTTTCACGTGCTCTGATTGCGGTCGATATCGTTTTGTTTGCTTAAAGATATGATAATTTATTTCACAGCCCATCGTCGCTTCGTGCGAATCGTGGTATCCTTTCGTACCCTTATAGCCCACACTGATAGTTAGTCTATAATATCAGCACGAGGAACTGGTGCTTGGTCGCAGAAGTAAATTCTACTTTGTATTCTCTGGATTTTAGATCTAGAGTCTTGGGGGGATACAATTTTGCCTAAAATAACCTTTCTTTTGATACAGGTACGTAACCTAAAATAAACTTGGATATAGCGTCCCTTTGAAAAACCTGTGATCAAGATATTACCTGTTATATTACATGTAAAAACAATCCGGAGTTCTCATTATGGTCATATTCACCGTGAGATACCATAATTATATAATATATGTAATATTACATTGTAAAATATACCACATACAAACTTGAGGATAACCGTATTTTAATAATAGATATCCTTTTGACACTTAGTAAAATCCAGTGAATGTTGACCGTAGCGACTAGGGAAGACATCAAAACCCAATAACCCAGAAATGTTGCACGAAGATAGTGGGTCAAACGAAGATAGCATCTCGCGGGTAATGGGTCAAACGAAGATAGTATCCTCGTGAGTTATACGACAGGGAACCATGCAGTGATAGAAATTGCCAGGCAGAAACCTTCCTTCGACAAACGAAGCAGCTCACTGTTGGTAAGCCTTACACTGTAAGATCGCAACAAAAGACGCTTTGCTGCTATACAGTCGAGCATGGAGCACTAACACAACTTACTGATATGGTCCTTCCTCTGTCGCTCACTGTCGTTGGGGTCCGTCGGCAGACAACGAGAGGATCCTTCATCATTACGACAAAGCATCAAGTAGGAGGACCTAATTTGGACTATTCGATAACAAAAATCCAGAGCT